>JAJJWW010016287.1:0-305000 GCA_023531295.1 Papaver armeniacum
TTATTGATTTTAACAGCCTGGATTCTAACAAGTTTTAGAATCGCCGCACTTTTTTTGGCTGCTTCCCTCTCAACTTCAAAAAATCAGACTCGTCAGTAAGAAAATCAAGATAACACTTTTCAATACTTTTCTGTTTCGTGGGAACAGGATGTTCATCTATTTGCGAGATTGAAAAATCTTTCTCTTTAATAGAATCCATAGAAACAAAACTTTTGTTTCTGGTAATGCGTTTTTCAGAGATAACACAGTTGTCCATAGAGTCAGATTGCTACAAACACAGACTTATGAGGTATTAAACGTGTTTGCCCGCTCTGATACCAATTGACAAAGCGGGGGGGTCTAACAACCACACCCAATATTTCGTTTAGGCAATCTATATGGACTAACTCCAACATATAATTCCAAGAGAATCAACTAGACAGCCAGACTCAATAAGGAAAATATATCCAATAAGGAAAATATATCCAAGAGTTATATCTTTGTTTTTCAAAGTAATCAGCAAATCAAATAGATAGAAATCCGCGAACCTGATTAATATGAGAAACAACTTGAACGGTACCAAAGACTAATGTTCAAGTGTCAATCAATTTATATCAACAACCAAAGGTTGGATTATTTATTGATTGAACTACGCACAACCTGTGATATTTCAATTGTATAAACAAAAAATAATGCGGAAAAGAAATAACACAGACACCAGAAGTTTTGTTAACGAGGAAACCGCAAATGCAGAAAAACCCACGGACCTAGTCCGTATTTGAACACCACACTGTACTAAGCCGCTACATAATCTAGCCTACTACAAGTTAACTTCGGAATGGAATGTAGTTGAGCCCTAACCAATATCACACTGATCAAGGTACAGTCGCATTCCTTACGCCTCTGAATCCCAGCAGGACTCTACGCACTTGATTCCCTTAGCTGATCTCACCCACAAATAAGATTTGCTATGACCCAAAGTTGAAGACTTGATAAACAAACCTGTCTCACACAGAAAAGTCTATTGAATAGATAAATCTGTCTCCCACACAAAAATACCTACGAGTTTTTCGTCTTTTGATAAATCAAGGTGCACATGAACTAATTGATACACCGGTATTATATTCCCGAAGAACAACCTAGTAGTATCAGTCACCTCACAATAACTTAACCATATGGTAGTAGAACAACTTATTGTGGAATCACAAAGAATGAGACGAAGAGCTTTGTGATTAATTTTTATATCTTACCTATCGGAGATAAATCTCGAGCAAATCTTAAAGAAGATGGTACCCAATACGATAAAACAAAGAAATAACTGAACACGCAACTACAGAGAAAATAGTTGGGCCTGGCTTCAGAATCTCAATGAAGTCTTTAAGTCGTTAACCTATAATGGTTTTAGAAAAACCTAGGTTAAAGGAGAACCGACTCTAGTCCCAACTAGTATCACACAGGAGGTGTGGGGATTAGGTTTCCTTGTTTCTAGAGTTCTCCCTTATATAGTCTTCAAATCAGGGTTTGATAACTTTGGGACAAAGCAATTAATATTCACCGTTAGATGAAAACCTGATTAGATTCAAGACAATATCTTTCAACCGTTAGATGGTCTTGGCTTGTTACACACAAATGAAATATAGATTCATTTAGATATGGGTAACCGTACCTAAACGTGTATATTGAGTTGGCTAAATAATAGTTAACCGACGTTAGCCATATGAACACTTTTGTATTAACCTTGTTCATTTAACACTTCTAGATAACATATGATGATCAATCAAACAAGAATGATAATCAAATGAATCCAATTGTGTTACTCATAGAGTTTTTCAATTGTTTATATTCTCATAGAAGTATACAAGACACAATTGAAGCAAAATCTGATTGATTCAAAAGAACCATTTCACGAACAATTTAACCACGGTTTTCAAAGATTGCATTCCTTATTTTATAAATGTATTTGTTCATGAGTATGAAATCATATATAACTGATTTAAGAACTTGAACCACTTAAGTTTTCAAATGGGTACGCAAACTTAAGTCTTGGAGTTTGGTCACAAGTCAACAGTTTGCAAACGGGTACGCAAACTTTAGCTCCGGAGCGAACTCAGTTGAAACCGTTTGCGAACGGGTACGCAAACTTGGTTCCCGGACTTCAATAGTTAAATCAATTTGCAAACGGGTATGCAAACTTAAGTACCCTGACTTAAACAGTTGAATAAGTTTGCGAACAGGTATGCAAACTTTCGGTCATGAATTCCGTTAAAATAGTTCGTACACGAGTACACAAACCGTAATGTATCCAGACATGGGTTTTAGCACTTAAATCCCATTTCAATCATTGAAACATTATTAGAAGACGACGATAGCTTTCTCACACAAACTATTAACTTATAAGAAATTTTCAATTGATCGAATGATCAATACGAAACTTTCCGAGTCTACATCAAATGACTGTCTCACAAAAATCATGTAAGATGTTACCAGGTGATTTTCACATGATCATCTTTTGACTTTCGTCAAGAATAATGATGAACGTGGTTAAAGCAAAAAGCTTTCCAACACATATTTTGAGAAAGATATAAGTGAGTTAAACTCAGCTCAAAATATCAAATGTGTATAATAACGAAGTCTATATAGGTATACGACTTTTTCTCAAAAAGAGATAGAATAGAATAGACTTCTGAGTGATAGACGAGTTTAAGTCTCCACATACCCTTTGTTGATGAAGTTCCACAAGCTCCCCTTAGTATTTCTTCGTCTTCAATTAATGAACGCCGTGAAGTCTAAAGCACAACTACACATTCTATCCTAATACGAGACATAGCTATAAGTAGACTAGAAATCAAGACTTATAGTTTTGACAACTAAACTTGACAAACAAGTTTGAGATAGCAACGCTTGCGAGTTAGACCGAGAAGTGCTCTAACAGAAACAACATCTCCAGCAAGACCAATCACACTTGTTCATAGCCATATCAAAAGCAACAATTCAGAACCAAACATTTAATAATGGACATAAAACCAACTCTGACCCAAGTACATGACTTGCAGGTAAGAAGCCAGATACCAAACTCAACCGTAATTTTCTACTGTAAATTTTCTTAATCACTAAATATGGCAGGTATATTTCTACTTATGACAAATGAAAAAGGTTAAATGGAAGATGTGACGGACCAGAAAATTACGCCTGGCGTGCCTGGGCGCGCAGGCCATAACTTCCCCGATGCTTATGATGATGCTACGCTTCGTTCGTTAACACTAGGAAAATGCACGCTCATTTGCCCTCTGTAATTGCAGGAAATCCTACAATACACACCTCACAATAATTCATGATATTTAACACATATTTAAGATCAATAATCAATCTTTTTATTAATTGAGTTAGAAATTTTACAAGAAGGAAGTGAAATCAAGAATATAATTGCTACTCTAGACTTTCTCTTTCCTCTAAACTTTCTCTATGTTCCAAAATGATCTCTCCCTCTCTTAGGCCTACTCAGCCCTTTATATAGGACGTTACATAGTGGATGACAGCTAAGTTGTCCTTTATTTTCGGATCTAACTTGCGACATTCTCGCAAGTATTCAAATGTTAAATCTCGCAACACTCCTATATCTCGCTAGATCTTCACATCTTTCTCGTGTTTAGGCTGTCGTCATCCGTTGCGTCATTTATATCACCCATCTACGATATCTTCGCAATGTGTCGTTTATGGATTTCGCAAGGATCTTGGTGTTGCGATATTCTGATCCTACATCTTTCCTCTTCTCATGTCTTCTCTGCAAAGGATATTATGTCATGAGAACTAGTACTTTCAAAATGCCGCAGCTGTTCATTTTATCATATTTTTCTGTATTGACATGGTTCTGTACTTTTACGCAGAATTTATTACACGTATCTCTTCCTCCATCCATTTCTTGACACGTCTTTTTCAACTGTTATTTCTCAACCGTTCACGTCTACTCTTCGCATTAAATGTGTCTATCTTTTCGAGAATCCTTCTCTATATATACTTTGCTTATTCCTTTCTTCTTCTTTTTTACTTTCTTTCTTATTTTCTATGCAACTTTCCTTTAACCTCTCTCCGTAATTTACGCTCCTGCTGCTGTAAATCTTCTTCTTTTCACTTCTTTTGATCTTCGATTTTATCTTCATTCCCATACTCTAAAAATGCCTCCAGTTGGTCATAAATATGAAACTTCCCTGGCCAAAGTGCAGAAACATTTCGAAGATAAAGGTTTCATGTTAACCACCATTCCCAATCAAGAATCTAAATCCATTCTTTCGCAAAAGCTTTTTCGATCATCATTGTGATGATCGGAAATCATAATTTCGCTAGGTCGATTCTATTTGGTCTTCCCATTTCTCTCTATGACCCTGATCTTCCCTTATTTCATGAAATTCTTTCTCATGCGAAATTCTCGCGAGCCGTCTACCAATTGAGTGGGGATTGTATCCGCTTAATGCTTGAGTTCGCCAACCGTGGTGCTGGTAAGGGATCTCTTTATCCCAAAGAAGTCAGGAATCCTAAATTTGGGGACTTAGAGATATTCATTTGAAAAGTATCTGAGAGAGAGCTTCTTCGAAAATTATGAAGTAATAAACATGAAGAATGATAGAACTCGCTGAGGTGCTCGCTTGAAGAGAAGAGAAAATGTCGCCAGCGATAAAATACTTATGCAGGATAGACACATTTAATGATGAAGATAATGATGATGTTGATACTTCTCTCGCAAAGGAGGATTTTCCAACTGAATATTCTATGGCACAATTGTCCAGCATCTTCTCTGACTCCATGCAAGGGATTGGGGATGATCGTCTCTCTAGTACGTGCAAAGCTCTCGCGAGTATATGCGATGCTCCTTTACTAGATGGTGATGATTCTCTTCATGGGGTTTTTAGATCAGTGACTCCTAGCTTTCTAAATTCGCTTGGTGTCTTGGTATGTCTTTGTTCCCTTATTTCTTCATGATTTTGATTTTAAGTTATATCTTGATAATTTCTTTATTTTCCTTTATAGTCCGGGAGGGCTTCCTTCGTTGTTGCCTCAGATCTTGAGAAAAGGCGAAGTATTCTCGAAAACAAGAATCTTCAACTTCGCAATAAAAATGAAGAATTGGAAGCTGAAGCTGTTACTCTTCGCAAGCGAAGTGAATAATTCAAAATTGAAGATGCTACTCTTCGCGAGAAAACCAAGAAATTAGAAGCTGATTCTTCCACTCAGAAGAATAAGATATCTAGTCTTCAAAGTGCCAATCAACAACATTATGGTATGAAACTTTTTCTTTTTTCCTTTGTTTTATTCTCTCATTATCTTCCCTCATCTGATTTATCATTTTCGCAGGAGTTTATAATCTTTCTGATGAAGCCATTCTTCTTCACTCGTTCCCTGACCCTATGGATAACAATGCCTTTCTTGATCACCTCAACAATTCTTTGAATAGTTTTTCAAATGACAAGATTAAATCTCTTCCTCTAGATGAACTTCAATCCAAATTTCGCCTCTTAGAAATTAATCATAGATCTAGCTTAGGCTTAGCCAACCAATTTAAGCGTCTCTATCTTAATTCTAAAGAGAAAATTAATACTTTAAGAACCAAAATCAGTGATCTCATAGATGACAAAGATCGCATCGCTAGTCAAGGTGCTCAAGCATTAGCGAAATTACAAAAAACTCTTCTTGAGGTTCAAATTGAACGAGATGAATCTATCCGCAAAAATGCTATGCTTAGCGAAAGAGAAAATCAAATTTGCTCCCTTCTTCTTATAAATAATGACGATGAATTTGCTTGGGCTGCGAAAGTTCTAGATGATGCCAGAAATAATTTAGGTGTTAACGTTAGTCTTCAAGCTGAGCATACGTCCTTGGTTAGGGATATGATTTCTGACAGAGAAGGTTTTTAATTGTTCTTCTCTATTTAACTGTTTGTCTTTCGTGAAGTTGTTGTTAAGTTGCTGATTCATTGTCACATATTCGCAGGAGCTGAAGAGAGATTTCGTAAAAGAATTGAAGAACTTGAGTCTGAGAAGGAGCAGCTTGCAAAGAACCTTTCTTCTTGAGATGATAAATATTCTAGGTTGATGTAGTAGCAGGTTTTCCCACACTACACCCCTCACTATATTTTGGTTAATTAGTTCATTGAAAGCTGCATAATTGAGAATGTTTATTGATTGATTTCATGAGTTATCTACACAGGGAAAATGGAATTACACTTAGCAAGTAAAACACTCTTAAATTTTCTCTCTCCTAATGACTTGCGCAACAATTCCAAAAAGATCTCTCCCCTTACAACAGACTCACTCAACCCTTTATATAGGGTAATACATAGTGGATGACAGCTAAGTTATCCTTTATTTTCGGGAATGTCTCGCGAAGTGTCGCCAGTGTACAACTATTCAATCTCGCGACACTTCTTAACCCTCGCTTGAGTTCCATATCTTTCATTGTTTTGTGTGTCGTTTCCCATTGCGTCGTCTATTTTAGTTTCCTGCGACTCCCTCGCGGTACTGTCGTTTATTGATCTCGCGAGCCCTATGCATTGCGATATTATGATCCTACATCTTGCCTCTTTTTCCTTGAATATTGCTTGAAGAGCGATTTTTAAAGGAAAAATCTGTCGCTGTAGTAATCTTTGGTCTTTGTTGATGAAGGAACAAGCAGAAGAATACTGTACTTGAAAAGTACGTACTTGCCTCTATTCTTTTGCGAAGTTCCGAAGCTTCTTTGAAATATATATGAAGTACCGTTTCTTATCCCTCCCCATATTTCTTCTGCGAGGGGAAAAGTACCATAAGATTTTTACAATATTGTTTCCGCGATCGCTTATTTTTAGAATTTTCAGGTTTTGTACTTTTACACGGATTTTGATTATTAATGTCTTCTCTTGACACGTTTCTTTCAACCACTTTTTCTTGACCGTTCATGTCTCTTTCGCATTAAATGACCTCGTTTTTCTCGAGGCTCTTTTCCCTTATATATAGTTTTCTTTTCCCCTCCTTTTCATCTTTTAGTTTGTCTCTGCAACTTTTCTTCGACTCTCTCCTTCCGCAATTTGCGCTCCTGCTACTGCAGATCTCTTTTTTTTTTTTATCCTTTCTAACGTTGATCTTAATCTCCAATCTCCCTTCCATTCCCATACTGATAAATGGCTTCCATCAGTCGTGCATACAAAACTTCTTTTGAAGAAGTTCAACAAAAGCTGCTTGAGAAGGGTTTTACTCTATCAACCATTCCTAATCAGGAACCTTCATCCATTCTTTCTGCAAATTTGTTTTCTGATCATCAATGTGATGATCAAAAGATTATAGTCTCGCTAGGTCAGCTCCTCGCGGGACTCCCCATTCCCTTGTACAATCCTGAGATGCCTCTATTTTATGAAATCTTGGCCCATGAAAAATTCTCTCGGGCTGTTTATCAATTAAATGGCGATTGTATTCGCCTGATGCTTGAGTTCGCGAGCCGCGGTGCAGGCAAAGGATCTTTATACCTTAATACTGCCAGAAATCCCAAATTCAAAGACTTGGAAATAGCTGTGGAGAAATACACTGTGGAGAATTTTTCAAAACTACTAGAGTGATAACTATGGTGAATGCGAGATCTCACGGGGCGTTTCGCCTTTGAAGAAAAAGGATAATGTCCCCCAAGATAAATTACTCATGCAAGACATTGATTGGCACCCAGGCAATAATACCTCTCCTCGTCATTCCAAAGATGAGAAATGGTGGGTCGTACCCTTGATCTTAAATGGTCCTTACATCGCGGCTCGCATATTCTTCCCTGCGAATCTCGCAGGATATCATCCTTGGGAATTCAAATGGCCTCGAGAAGAAAAAAGAGGTATGTTTCCGACTTTAAATTTGGCTTTCGTAATTTTCTTTCTATAATTGTCGAGTTTGTGAAATCTTTCGATAGCTAGGTTGAAAAGAAGCTACAAAAGGATCCGTCTGAGGATACTCGACATTGCTTCGATCGCTACGAGTGAAGTAAGAATCACTTCCTTTCTTCTTATTTAAAACAATATTGTTGCCTCTGTTTCTTATCTTTACACGTATGCGAAATTTGAAGTTGAAGAAACTATTGCTGCAAGACTAAAAGTAAGGGTAAACTGTCTGCCGCAAGGGTAAATCCTCTGCCCCCTTAACTAAGAAGCGAAAGGTCCAATCCTCTTCTCGCCTTAGCTCAAGCTCTGAAGCTTCTGACGAGGATAACCATGAATCGAATCCTTCTCTCGCCAAGAAGGTTCCATCTACCAGTTCTTCCATGGATCAGTTATCCAACATCTTCTCAGATTGTTTCCAAGGAATAGGAGATGCTCCCCTAGCTTCTCTTTGTGGGGCTCTTGCAAACGTGTGCAATGCCACTCTACTGGAGGGCAATGATTCTTTCAATGGAGTCTCTAGAACTATGTCTCCTGACTTCTTGAATGCGCTTGGATCCTTGGTATGTATACAATCATATCTCCCCATTGACTTTATATTGTTGTATATGTATTAACAGCTTTTCTATCTCCTTTCATAGGTTGGAAGGTCTTCTTTTGTAGTTGCCTCAGATCTTGAGAGAAGACGCAACAATCTTGAGAAGAAGAATTCGCAATTGAGCAAGAAGATTCGAGAATTGGAGACTGAAGCTGCGTTATCTCGCGGTAAAGACGAGACGATTCAAAAGTTAAATACCGAACTTGACTCCCAAAAAGAGAGGGTATCCACCCTTCAAAATGCTAATCAGCAACTTTATGGTATAATATTTTGCCTTCTTTTATTATTTTTATTTTATTGGTCGTGTATTGCCACCTAACTTATTACCTTCGCAGACGTATATAATCTCTCCGATGAAGCTATTCTTCTCCATACATTTCCTGAACCTATGGATAATAACCTTCTCCTCGCTCATCTCAACACTTCTTTAAGTAGTTCTTCGAACAAAATTAACTCTCTTTCATTAGATGAACTTCTGGACCAAATATCGCCTTTTAGAGATTGAACATAGATCCGGTTTAAGTGCGGCCAACCAATTTAAACAAATGTTTCTTGAGTCTCGTAAAGAAATCAAAATTTTGAGGAAGAAAATTAGTGATCACATAGATGACAAAGACCGCATTGCTAACAATGGTGCTCAAGCATTAGCAACATTTCAAAAATCTCTTCTTGAGCTACAAATTGAGCGAGATGAATTGCTTCGCCTTAATTCCTTATTTAGTGAGCGAGAAGATCAGATTCGTTCGCTTCTTGTTATAAATAATGATGATGAATTCGCTCGGGCTGCGAAAGTTTTAGATAACGCCGTAAATAACCTAGGTGTTGATGTTAGTCTTCACGCCGAGCATACTTCCTTGATTAAAGATATGATATCTGATAGAGAAGGTTATTTATTACACCTTACTACTTCTTTCTTTTGTAGTATTGCTTGTAAATTATTAACTTGTTGTTACTTATTTGCAGAATCTGAGAAGAAACTTTGTGCCAGTAATTAAGGATCTTGAATCCGAGAAAGAACAACTCACGGGAATTTTCCAACGAGAATTGAAGAACTTGAATCAAAAACAACAGCTCGCATGAAGAGTCTCTCCCTCCGTAATAATAAGTATTCCAAGTTGAAGAAACAATTTGAAACGACGTTGGAGAGCTTTAATAATGATGCCGTTCGTTTTCGTAATGGAGCCATGGAGTATGTTTGTAAACACCAGAACATCCCTTTGCATACATATCCCTGGCTTCTTGAAAAGGTTCCTGAGAATCTACCTGTCTCCGATGTTTCTGATAGTGAAGCTGGCGAAGAAGAAAATTCTGGCGATGAGAATAATACAACTGAAGAATCAGGTGAAGAAGAAGAATCACCAAAGATATAATTCTTTTTGTTTTCTTTTGCTGCGTGTAATATCTGTACATTGCTGTATCTTTGTTATATGAACTCTTCTTTCATGAATTCAATCTTCACTCCCCTTTTTTGGTACTTCTTCCTTGTGATATAATTGGCTAACATTATTAATGTATAACTCTTTCGTCAGAAGATGAATAACAATATTCCATCTTTTCCATTCCCATACTTGCCTCGATATTGATCTTCTGATGGAAGAAGTTAGTTATCCTCATGTATTTTGTTGGATAATAATTTTAATGTTGCTGAAATGTATGTCTGCGACGAGGTCGCAGATATCTTTATGAATTGAGAATGCTATCTCTTTTTGCTGCGACAAGGTCGCAGATCGCCTTTACACTTTCATGTAAAGGCCCATTGACCTTGCCTTATCATTTTGTGTGGTCTTCCAAGTTAGACCTCCCTAATTAGAGGTCTTCCCCTGCCACCTTTCTTTGCGACAAAATCGCAGGACGTCTTTACACTTGCATGTAAAGACCCATTGATCTTGTCTTATCATTTTCCAAGTATTTTTGCCTCATAGGATGTTTTAGTTGCGACAATATGACAGGCCTAGATATCCTTGCGAACATAAAGCCCCATGACATTGCCGTCTAGCGACGAAATCGCAGACGTCCGTACACTTTCGTGTAAAGACCCATTGATCTCGCCTTACCTTCGCGCGTTAGTATTATTGCCTCTGGCAGGATAATTGCACAAATATGACAAGCCTAAATTCTCTTGTAAAACATAGCCTCATGACATTTGCGTCTGTTTTGACACCCTAATGGAGAGCGTCGCCCTTATCATCTCCCCGGTTGCCCCTTCAAGGAGGCGAAACATCGGCCATACAAGACTAGCTCCTCCCATCCGGTCTTAACAACAACCGGTTGTTTTCGCAGCCTCTTATCCCTTATACCTATAGGGTTTATGGTTACGAGACCGCACCCTAAGTGGAGTTTTTTAAGGGCGAGTGCAACGCATGCCAAGACTTGCCAAGAATGGCCAGGGTAGGTTCATCCATCCCGGGCACTCTGGCTCAACCGTGTACCCCGGGCCTTGAGCATACACCGACTCCTAAGAAGAGACCCTGGTCGCCCAACCAGGTATAACCTACATATATAGTTGGGAATCCAAGGTACCTCCTCCGGATAGGCTTTCATGGGCCCCAAATTTTCATGACTCAGGCTTCGGGAGCGGTGTAACCTTCCCCCGAGCCATGTCGAGAGATACCCCTTATATGACGCACTTTAGGTCTTACATTTGCCTCTTACGAAATGTTATTCGCGAACTAGGGTGTACGCCATAAAGGTTCGTCCCATTCATTTGCTCATTCATTTTTGTTAAATCATTCAATCATTCATGTTTCATTACTTGTTAATATTTGTTTGCGAAGTATTCGCAAAATTCCATTTCATTTGTTGTGTCTTTATCTCTTTCTTAATCGAATTCTCATTTACCCTTGATCATGAGATTCTCGCACAAAGATTACTTTTAATTATTCACTTCTTATGCCTTTTGCTCCTCATATCCTTTGCTTCTTTATTACCATAATATTCGCCTGTCTCTAGGCATTCACCTCGCGAGGTATGTTCAGTCCTTACTTCTATGGCATCCACCATCAGTTTTTCCTTTCTCTCGCTCATCTCTCACATGCTGTTTCCACCCTTTTCTTTTGGCATTCCTTTCGTCGCAGCTTTCTACATCTACTTCATGACATTGTTGCGACTCCTTCCAATCTCCCTGTATAATACCAATGCCATTTGGATGTGGGAATTTAATACATTGATGATACGTTGACGCGACTCCCAAGATTTCATGAAGCCACGGCCTCCCAATCGCGCATTGTATGGAGATTCCACGTCAACCACACGTAATAAAATACCAGTTGATAATCCTTGTAGAGGTATTCTCATATGAACCTCTCCCTTTGGTTTGTTTGCAAAGTGCCATTAAAGCCATATATCTTGTATGTAGAGGGGATCAAATCCTCATCTTTTCCTCCCATCGTCTTGTAAGTATGGTAGAAGAGGATATTAACTGAACAGGTGTCGATTAAGATTCGGTTGATCGCCCAGCAAGCTTTCGCCTCATCATCTTCCATCGACCGGTTTCGGGTTAATCTCTAGTTTCACAACCAACGGGCTATCATGTGTTTCTCTTCCTTTTGGCACTTCATCCGCAGAGAAAGAAATAGTCTTCAATCGCCCATCGTTCTAATCGCGTCGTTTCTCGCAAAGCTCATTATTTCTTTATCATCGCATCTCTCGCAAAGACTCTACCGAGCACGTTGTCATGAAAATCTTCGATGGTGCGATAGGAGTGGACAATGGAGTTGCAGTTCAAATTCTTGGCTTTTGTTCCTACTTCGATCACAAATGTTTCCTTTCCTTCGCCGACACTCGTTACGTGCATCTCGGTGGTGGTGGTAATGTCCGACTGTTTTTCTCCCCTTAGAAAGTGATTGCCTTCCCTTGATCAATCATCCTGAGAATAATTCTCTTTATATTTCTACAATCATTTGTTTGATGCCCATGGAAGCGATGGTAAGAACAAAACTCGTGACTTCTATCGCCTGACGGTGGTTCCATTCCAACATTCCAAGGTGCTGGTACATTTTCCATCACAAGTATAGCTTCCCAGATCTTTTCAACGCTAGTATTCAGTGGAGGCATCTTAATTTGTTCCCATACTGTTCTATGACTTCTCTGCCCTCCACGGTTATTTTGCCTTCGTCCACCATAAGTTTCTTGCACATGATCTAGCCTCTGAATCTTATTATTGCTGTTACGGTTGTAGTAATTCCTTTCACGTTCAAACTCTTCTTGATCATGGCTTCCCATGGCTACTATCTTCTCATTGTCCCTCATCAGCTCTCCTTGCCTGCTGTCCTTGCGAAGTGCTCGCCACTGTATTGATGAACTGAGGTAACAAGCTTGCGTTCGCAGCATTCGAGTTTGTGTTCGCGACTGGATAAGAATTCATTTCATTCTGTCTTTCTTCTAAGGCGATATATTCTTCCTGTAATTCTCGCAGTTCTGCCATCGTGATTGTATTTTTTACTCTAAAAATTTGAATGTATAACAAGTTAGTCGCAAAGAGAGCATTCACAAATGAGAGGATGAGATATCTCTCCTCAACCCGTCCGGCCATCTCGCTACACATGGTTCTCCATCTTATTGTCAACTGTCTTAAGCTTTCTCCAACTCTTTGTTTCAACCCGAATACATCTTCAATTCCTGGTCGCGTGAAGTTGTTGCTTATGTAGGCTCCCAAAAATGTAGCTTGCAGATGGTTAAACGACGCGATCGTGTTTCTGGGCAAACCTTCAAACCACTTTAACGCTTCTCCTGTTAAGCTTGACGCGAAATACTTACACAATATAGCATCATGACTCTCCCACTGCAACATACATCTCATATAAGCTTTAATGTCTCAGTATCGCATAAAAGTTGTTCCGTCAAAAATGCTGGCTAATATAGGCAAATTGCATTTAGGAGGTATTCCTCCCATCTCGTACTTCTAACGTGAAGGGATTCTTCGCAGCTTTCGCGATGGCTTCGTCCAATTGTCTCCTTCCTCCTTCCTTCTATTATTCAAGAATCCTCTCATTTTGACCAATTCTCTTAAGATTTGTTCATTTGCCTTTAATTTGATTCTACCGGGTCTTTTTAGCTCGCTTCTCTCCTTCTTCGCTCGTGTCCATTTTGACCTTCCCGCCGTTATTTTCTCCTCTTCTTTCCTCGCGACGCTCTTCTTCGTTTCTTTTCACATTCGCACACCATTATATCGGTTGTTCTCTCTTCTTGGTTGTCTCTCGCTCTCACCTGCGCCTCTCATATTCTTCATTAATATTTCTATTGGCGCGATTTTGTTCCCTTCTTCTTTCGCGGTTATCATGGTTATTCTCATGGGATTGCCTCCTCCATCTCTTGATTTTCCATTTCTTCTCTTAGCCTTTCTCTCTCGCGAGCTAGCCGCGCTTGTTCAATGTAGTGTCTCTCAATGTCATCCTCGATCTCTCGGTTTCTTCTCAATTCTTCTCTCCCGTGCAAAATTATTCTCCCTTCAGCAGCTGGGTCATTCAATTCTTGGAGTTGCATGTTTCCTTGATTTTCCCTATTCCGCTCATTTTGAAGATTTTCGGGCTGAGGAATATAACGATCTTCTATTTCTTCTCTTCTCTCGCCATGCTCTATATTCGGATTTTGTGTTTCTCCATCGGTGCTTTCGTTGGTAAAACTCTCCTTCTTTCTTCTCTATTCGATCTTGAACTTGATCTCACGCTACTTCTAGATCTCCTATTTTGCAACCTCATATTTTCCATCCTCAATTCATGATTCTCTTGTCTTGTCAAGTTTGCTCGTTCCTCCGCCTCTAGCCGTCTCTCCTCATGTATTGTTTGTCTCAATCTTTCTAATGCTGCGATTTCTTCGTTACCTAGATTCATTTCTCCATTCATTTCTTGCTCTCCTCCTCCTTGTCCATTGTTCATCAATTGCTGCTCCTCTTCTCTCTCGTCTTCAGAATCAGATCTCCAAGTATGTACACTTACTCTATCATAATCCTCAACCGCGTTTGCTACTGGGGAGTTCGGTGGCTTATTTTGATCTTCTCCATCATTTCTCCTATTCATCCTTGACGATTCTCCTGTTTCATTCCTCCTTTCTCCAAAGAAGTCTCCACTTCTTCTTACAACCGTTGATTGCCCTTGTACATTTCTTCTTCTAGCCATTTTTTCTTTTTCAATGAATTCTTGAGGATCTTCTCCAAATCTTTTTCTCGTTAATTCAAATTCCTTCCAATTTCTACGTCAATCTCTCGCATGTCCCTCGCTTTCTAGCGCATATGTAGTAGCAGTGTTTTCCCACACTACACCCTCACTATATTTTGGTTAATTAGTTCATTGAAAGTCGCATAATTGAGAATGTTTATTGATTGATTTCATGAGTTATCTACACAGGGAAAATGGAATTACACTTAGCAAGTAAAACACTCTTAAATTTTTCTCTCCTAATGACTTGCGCAACAATTCCAAAAAGATCTCTCCCTTACAATGGACTCACTCAACCCTTTATATAGGGTAATACATAGTGGATGACAACTAAGTTATCCTTTATTTTCGGGAATGTCTCGCGAAGTGTCGCTGTACAACTATTCAATCTCGCGACACTTCTTAACCCTCGCACAGTTCCATATCTTTCAGTTGTTTTGTGTGTCGTTTCCCATTGCGTCGTCTATTTTAGTTTCCTGCGACTCCCTCGCGGTACTGTCGTTTATTGATCTCGCGAGCCCTATGCATTGCGATATTATGATCCTACAGTTGAAGAAGCAACTACAGATTACTATTGCGAATTTTAAGAATGATGATACTCTTTTTCGCAATCAGAATATTAAAATGGTCTGCGGCGACAATAGTATCCCTCATTCTTCATATCCTTTCCTTCTTGAAGAAATCCCCAAGAATGTGCCTTCTCTGGATATCTCTAACAGCGATGCTAGTGAAGAAGAGGAATCTGATGGAGATGAAGAAGTAGAAGGATTTGATGAAGATGATGAAGAAAAGGAATCAAATGAGAAATAGCTCTATTTTCTTCCTTCTCTTTTTGTAATATCTGTGCATTCATTCTTTTAATCTTCTATTTTTGTAATCTTTTCCTGCGAATTTCTTGGGTTTCCAAATACAAACTCTACCTTTGTTGTTCCTTTCTGCACATGTTAAAAGAGCAATTTTTTTTTTTTTTTTTTTGCAATATAATTAATCAATATATTTTCAACCTTTCATTTTATGAGTGCGTAAATCTATTATATGAAGACAAATAACATGTTTTTATTCTATACATTCCCATACTTACCTCTGTTATTTGCATTCAAATGAAAGATTGAGCAAGTTACTTTCGAATAGTGATATGTATTCATGTCTCAATCTCGCAGCTATTGCTGCTTAATTTTCGCAAGTAAGGAAATCTTGGTTCCTTCCAAGATTTCCTTTTTTCTTTTTCTCTTATGTGGTCTTATATTTGCCTTCCTAGTTAAAGGTCTTATTGCGCCACCTCTTGTCATTGTGACAAAATCGCAGGACGTCTTCGCATTTGCATGCAAGAACCCCTTGATATTGCCTTAACTCTTTCTTTGAAATTTTTGTTGCGACAATATGACAGGCCTAAAAATTCTTGCGAAAATAAAGCCCCATGACATTGCCGTCTTGCGACGAAATCGCAGGACGTCCTTACACTTTCATGTAATGACCCATTGATCTTGTCTTATCTTTGTCTTTTGTATTATTTCCTCTTCAGGATTGTCGCACAAATATGACAAGTCTAAATTTTCTTGCGAAAATAAAGCCTCATGACATTTGCGTCTTAAGAAACTTATCAGCTCCCTAATGAAGGGTGACGCCCTTATCTCCCCCCTGGTTGCCCCTTCAAGGAGGCGTACTTCTACCATACAAGGCTAGCTCCTCCCATCCGGTCTTAACAACAACCAGTTGTTTTCGCAGCCTCTTACCCCTTTTGCCTATAGGGATTATGGTTACGAGACTGCACCCTAAGTGGAGTTTTCTTCCGCCGAGAAAAGATAAGCCAAGACTTGCCAAGAATGGCCGAGACACTTCAAATGCCCCAGGAACTCTTGGCTCAACCGTGTACCTCGACGCCTTGGTCAAATGCTGACTCCTTAGAAGAGAACCTCAGTCGTCCAATCTAAGTCATAAGCTTAGATTGAAAATCCAAGGTACCTCTCCTGGATGGGCTTTATTGACCCCAATTCTCCATGACTCAGGTTCCAGGGGTGGTGTAACCTTTTCCCTGAGCCATGCAATAGGTACCCTCTTCTATGACGCACTTTAGGACTTACATTTGCCTCTTGCGAAATTTTTGATTTCGCGAACTAGGTGTACGCCATAGTAGGTTCGCCTCTGTCTGATTATTTTGTTGATTCTTCTGCATATAAGCTCTTTTGTAATTTCGCAATCTCATCTTTATCATTCATAATATATATTTTCTTCTTATGCATATCAGCTCTCTTTCACAATCTCATATTTTTTTTTTCTTTTAAGATCAATCCAGTCATACATTTTTCTTTCACCTCCCAATTTCTACTTCGGTAGTCAACAAGTACATTCATTCTTTAAGTCTCTTACTCCTGCTACTTTCTGCCTCTGCATTTTTGAATTTTTCTGTCATTTTCTTGTCTGTTGCGAAGCCTTCGCCACTTCTTATCTTCAATATGCCTTAGCTTCGCAAAGTTTCTTCTTCTCTGTGTTCTATTGTATCTACCATCAGTCTTTCACTCTTTTGTTTATCTTTGATGCTGTGTTTCCAACTTTTCTTCTTCGCATCTCTTTCTTCACAAGATTCTACATCAATTTCATAACACTTCTTTCCTTCAACCCAATCTCCTTTTATGATGCCAATACCACTGGGATGAGGAAATTTGATACATTGATGGAAAGTCGATGCCACACCTAGAATCTCATGTAACCAAGGTCGTCCAATCAATGCGTTATATGGTGACTCCACATCGACTATACAGAATAAAATTTCAGAAGATAATCCTTTCAGTGGAATTCGCATATGAGCTTCTCCTTTGGGCTTATTTGAAGTACCGTTAAAACCATATATTTTGTAAGTTGAAGGTATTAGATCTTCATCTTTCCCTCCCATAGTTTTATAAGTGTGATGAAAAAGGATATTCACATAAATTCCAGTATCGATCAAGATTCTGTTGATTGCCCATGAATTCTCAGCGTCATCATCTTCATCCTCGCTAGGTTTTGGGTTAATCTCCAATCTTACCACTAATGGGTTGTCGTGCATTTCTCCACCCTTAGGTACTTCTTCTGCGGTAAAAGTCTGCATTTGCCATTCTTCCAGTGGCGATGTCTTCGCAATATTCATTATTTCTCTATCATCGGCATCTCTTGCGAAAACCCTGCTGAGAGTGTTATCGTGAAAATCTTCAATTGTCTTGTATGAGTGTATGATAGAGTTACAAAACAGATTCTTTGCCTTTGCGCCAACTTCAATCACAAATGTTTCTCTTTCTTTTGCTGTGTTTGGCTTGTGAATATCTGGAGGAGGTGGTAATGCTTGAGTTTGCGTTTGTCCCACTAGAAAGTGATTTAATTTTCCCTGATCTATCATCCTGAGAATGATTCTCTTTATATTTCTGCAGTCATTTGTTGTATGTCCATGGAAGTGATGATAAGAACAAAATTCATTACTTCTGTAGATTGGAGGTGGTTCACTCCCCATATTCCATGGTGCGGGTATGTTTTCCATTAGGATTATAGCTTCCCATATCTTCTCCACACTAGCATTCAAAGGTGGTGTAGGATCAGAAAATCGCGACATCAATACTTCGCGAGATCAATAAACAACAACATTGCGAAGGAGTCGCAGAAGAGTAATTTAGATGACGCAATGAATGACGACATCCAAAACACGAGAAAGGTGTGAAGACCTAGCGAAGTTTAGGAAGAGCTGCGAGATTGCATACTTGTACACTTGCGATATTTCGCAAGTCATTCCCGAAAATAAAGGACAGCTTAGCTGTCATCCATTGTATACTACCCTATATATAGAGTCGAATGAGTCTGTTATGTGGGGGGGATTCTTTTCAGAGGTTAGACAAGTCATTAGGATAGAGAAAGTTGGTGGTGATTGTAATTTCTTTAACTCTTTTTTATCTCATCTTGTGAACCTTCAAGGAAATAATCAATAAAATCATTGTTATTCATCTTAAAAATGTCTTAGTTGTGTGGATTATTGTGAGGGGTGTAGTGTAGGATTTCCTGCAACTACATATTGGCGCTACATATTGCAACTACATATGAGAGAGAATTAATCTTGTTTGAAGAACTACTTAAAGATTCATTGAGATGAGCGAGAAGAGCATCATCATCCATAGGTTCGTGGAATGAATGGAGAAGGATGGCTTCGTCGTAAAGGTTATAAATGTCATGAAAATGATAAGTCAGGCAAAGAAAAATAAACGACAAAGTAGAAACGAAGAAAAGAGAAGGGTATTATACCATAAAGTTGCTGATTAGCACTTTGAAGAGTAGATATTTTGTCCTTCTGGGAAGAAGACTCAACTTCCAACTGTTCAATTTTTTCGCGAAGAGCGGCAGTTTCACTTTCATCCTTCTTGTGATATGTCGCAACTTCAACTTCTAATTCTTTGTTCTTCTCCCTAAGTTGAAGATTTTTCTTTTCAAGATTGTTGCGCCTCTTCTCAAGATCTGAGGCAACGACAAAAGAAGCTCTCCCAGACTATAAAGGAAAATAAAGGAATTGTTAAGATAAGGTTTATAATCGAAATCATAAAGAAATAAAGAAATATGAACATACCAAGGCACTGAGTGCATTTAAGAAACTGGGAGTCATTGTCCGGGAAACTCCACGAAAAGAATCATTATCCACTAGTAGAGGGGCATCGCAGATATTTGCAAGAGCTTCGCAAGTAGCAGAAAAACGATCATCTCCCATTCCTTGCATAAATCAGAGAAAACACTAGACAATTGCGCCATAGCAGATTCGACTGAATGATTCTCCTTCGCAAAAGAAGTATCAACCTCATTATTATCTTCATCAGAGTCCTCGCTAGTTTGGGAATTAGAGTGAGAAGTGGGGTGGATTTTCCGTTTTTTAGAAGATGGAGCGGAAGATTTATCCTTGCGAAGAGTGATTTTATTCTTGCCTTTAACTTTCGCAGCTTCAGAAATATCATTCTCTTCAACGCCAACCTTCGCACACGAATGAAGATAAGAAACAGAGGCAACAATATTGTTAAAAAATAATAATAAGGAAAAATATTTCTTACTTCATCCGTGATTGAACGAAGTGTCGCCAGAGTACTCGCCTTTGGATTTTTTTTTTGTAGCTCCTTCTCAATTTAACAATCTGAAAAATTCGCAAGATTAGGTATAAGAGGAAATACAGATTGTAAAATAGGTAAAAGTTAGGAAGTATACCTCTTTAGATTTCTCGGGCCAATTAAATACCCAAGGATGGTAGTTTGCGAGATTCGCAGGGAGTACGTGGGAACCTGAAATGTAAGGTCCACTCAAAAATAGTGGAAAGACAGACCACCTCTCATCTTTAGAGTAGCGAGGAACATAGTTCTTGCCAGAATGCCAGTCAATATCTAGCATGAGAATCTTATCGTCGGAAACATTCTCTTTTCTTTTCAATCGGGCACCCCAAATGAGATTTATCATTCTTCATGTTTATTACTTGATAATTTTCAAAAAAGTTTTCTACAAAAGATACTTTTCGGCGACTATCTCTAAGCTTGCGAATGGGTTAGGATCTTTAACGCTATCGGGATATAAAATCCCTTTACCAGCCGCGATCATAATTCAAGCATTACACGGATGCAATCACCACTTAATTGATAAATAGCTCGCGAGAATTTCTCATGAGCAAGAATTTCATAGAATAAGGGAAGTTCAGGATCGTACAGAGGAATGGGAAGACCTGCGAGGATTTGACCTAGCGAGATTATGATTTTCTGATCATCACACTGATGATCAGAACAACTTTGGCAGTAAAGAATAGATGAAGATTCTTGATTGGGAATAGTAGATAAGGTGAAACCCTTATCTTGTAATTTCTTTTGAGTTTCATCAAAAAGGGTTTCATATTTACGACTGTAATGAGCCATTCTTAGAATATGGGAATGATTAGAGAATCAAGATCAAGACAAAGAAGAAAAGGAAGATTTGCAGTAGCAGAAACGCAAATTGCAGAGGAAGAGAGTTGAACAAAATTTGCTGAGGGAAGGTAAAAGAGAAGAAGAGAAGGATGAGAAAACTATATATAGAGAGAAGAATTCTCGAGAAAACAAATGCATTTAATGCGAGATGGGACGTGAATGGTCAAGAAAAAACGGTTGAAAGAAACGTGTCAAGAAAAGAGTGGAAGAAGAAACAGGTGTAATAAATTCCGTGTAATAGTACGGGATTATAATAGATAAAGATGAACAGTTGCGGCATTTCAAAATATTGGTTCTCATGACATTCTCTTCTTCGCAGAGAAGACATGAGAAGAGGCAAGATGTAGGATCATAATATCGCGACATCAATACTTCGCGAGATCAATAAACAACAGCATTGCGAAGGAGTCGCAGAAGAGTAATTTAGATGACGCAATGAATGACGACAGCCAAAACACGAGAAAGGTGTGAAGACCTAGAGAAGTTTAGGAAGAGCTGCGAGATTGCATACTTGTACACTTGCGATATTTCGCAAGTCATTCCCGAAAATAAAGGACAAATTTTAGCTGTCATCCATTGTATACTACCCTATATATAGAGTCGAATGAGTCTGTTGTGTGGGGGGGGATTCTTTTCAGAGGTTAGACAAGTCATTAGGAGAGAGAAAGTTGGTGGTGATTGTAATTTCTTTAACTCTTTTCTATCTCATCTTGTGAACCTTCAAGGAAATAATCAATAAAATCATTATTATTCATCTTAAAAATGTCTTAGTTGTGTGGATTATTGTGAGGGGTGTAGTGTAGGATTTCCTGCAACTACAGGTGGCATTTTGATTTCTTCTCATATTATCTTGTGACTTCGCTGTCCCCTGTGATAGTTTTGCCTCTAACCTCCATAAGTTTCTTGCGGCTGATCAAGTCTTTGGATTTTGTTATTCCCACCACGGCTATAGAAGTTTCTCTCTCTCTCTCGAATTCTTCTTGATCACGACTCCCCATAGCTACTATCTTTTGCTGATTATCACCCGTTATCCTCTCTTGTTTCCCTTGCGAGGTGCTCGCCACTGTATTTATCAACTTAGGTAATAAACTTGCATTCGCTGCTTTTGAACTTGTGTTTGCAATGGGGTATGATTCCATCTCATTCTGCTTTCCTCAAGAGCAATATACTCCTCCTGAAGTTCTCGCAACTCAGTCATTGTGATCGTATTCTTGATTCTGAAAATTTGAATGTATAATGATTGGTTTGCGTAACATAGTGTTGATGAATGACAGAATGAGATATCTTTCGTCCACACGACCATCAATATCACTACACATTGTCTTCCACCTCAGAGTTAGATGCTTCAAACTTTCGCCAACCCTTTGCTTCAACCCAAATACATCTTCAATGCCAGGTCGCGAGGAATTGTTACTTATATATGCCCCTAAAAATATAGCTTGCAAATGGTTGAAAGATGTTATAGTATTCTTTGGCAAACCTTCAAACCATTTTAAGGCCTCTCCTGTTAAACTTGATGCAAAATATTTGCATAATATTGCATCATGGTTCTCCCATTGTAGCATACATCTCACATAAGCTTTGATGTGATGTACTGCACAAGTCGTTCCATCAAAAATGCTGGTTAACGTAGGTAAATTGTATTTTGGGGGTATTCCTCCTAATTGTACTTCTTGTGTGAATGGAGTTTTCGCGGCCTCTTCTATGGCTTCATCCAATTGTCTCTTACCTCCTTCTCTTTTATTATTTATCATTCCTCTCATTTCCGCTAACTCTCTCAAAATTTGTTCATTTATATCAGAATTTGGATCCATTGGTCTTTTTAATTCCGCCTTTCTTCCTCTGCATTCATCTCTATTTTGACTTTCTTGTTTATCTTTTTCTTCTCGTCTTTCTATGCGATCTTCTCTTTCACTTCTTTTATGAATTCGCACACCATTATATCTCTCATTCTCTCTTCCTCGCTGCCTTTCAGTTCTCCTTTGTACTCTATCATATTCTTCATTGATATTACCATTGTTGCGATTTCGCTCACGTCTTCTTTCTCGATTATCATGATTGTTCTGGAGAATTGCCTCTTGTATCTCTTGTTCCTCCACTTCTGCTCTCAGTCTGTCCCTCTCGCGAGCTAGATGTGTTTGTTCAACATAGTGTCATTCAATTTCATCTTCAATGACTCGTTCATTTCTTTGTATTTCTCTCCAATGTAATATTCTCCTTCCTTCTTCCTTATTTTCTTCGCCATCTTGATTATTTCGCCCATGTCGGTATCTATTTCCCTAATTTCTATCTTCTTGCTCGTTTTGAAGAGTTTCTGCATGTTGGATATAACGATCTTCCATTATTTCTCTTCCTTCGCGACATTCTTCGCCTGGATTTTGTATTCCCTCTCGAGTTTCTTCATTAGAATTTTCTATAGGTAAATTTTGTCTTATTTCTTCTCTAACCGATCTTGAACTTGATCTTGTAGTGCTTCTTGACCTTCTATTTTGTAATCTCATGTTTTCCATCCTCAACTCATGATTTTGCCTTGTTAGATTCGCACGTTCTTCTGCTTCTAACCGCCTTTCTTCATGTATTGTTTGCCTCAATGCTTCTAATGCTGCAATCTCTTCATTTCCATGAATTATTCCTCCAATTACTTCTTGGTCTCTCTCCTTTTGTCCATTGCCTCCTAATTGCTGCTCTTCTCCCATTTTATCTACAGAATCTGACCTCCAAGTATGTACACTCACTCTGTCATAATCCATAGTTCTATTTTGTATTGGTGTATGTTGAATTGCCGGTTGAACTTGATTTTCTCCATTGTTCCTTGTATTCATTCTTGAAGATTCCCCCATCTCGTCTCTCCCTTCTCCAGCAAGTCTCCTACTCCTTCTAACAATTGTTGGTTATTTTGATGCATGTCTTCTTCTAGCCATTTTTCAATCTTGATGAGTTGTTGAAAATTATATGAAATTCTTTATCTACTATTCCAAATTCTTTCTTTCCAATCACAATATCAATCTTCATAATCCCTTTCCATCCAATTGAAGTATTAATAATTGGAGTTATGTGCTTCCATATGTAATTGTTCTCTATCCACTTCCGAGTGTAGAAATCCTATAATACACACCTGCCTGGGAGGAAGAATTCATGATATTTAACACATATTTAAGATCAATAATCAATCTTTTTATTAATTGAGTTAGAAATTTTACAAGAAGGAAGTGAAATCAAGAATATAAATGCTACTCTAGACTTTCTCTTTCCTCTAAACTTTCTCTATGTTCCAAAATGATCTCTCCCTCTCTTAGGCCTACTCGGCCCTTTATATAGGACGTTACATAGTGGATGACATATCCAAGTAAAGCAACATACAATGAGTGATTTTATATACATGTTGAAGAGCTGTCCTGGTGATTACAAGAGCGAAGAAAATCAAAAAGATGACCTCACTTGCGACATTATCGCAAGTATTCAAATGTTAAATCTCGCAATACTCATAAATCTCACTAGATCTTCACATCTTTCTCGTGTTCATTAGAAAAAGTTTTTGGGATGTCATGATATTTAACACATATTTAAGATCAATAATCCGTTGCGTCATTTATATCACCCATCTACGATATCTTCGAAATGTTTCGTTTATGGATTTCGCAAGGATCTTGGTGTTGCGATATTCTGATCCTACACCCTCACAAGCATGCTCGACGAGCATGATGCGGCTAACTTAGCTTCCACACCATTCCAACTTACCCTTGTTCTGCGAAGGGTTTAAAGCCTTGAAGGTTATGGCCGATGCACCCTGCATGCATCACTGGCTTCTGAGTCTGGTCTATGCATAAGGCATGCTTGGACTTGCACATAGGATATTAACGGACTAATTCCATCTCCCTTAGGTTCATGCAAGCTCCTCTAACTTGCATACAGATGTAGCTTACTTTCGAGTCCATGACCAATGCGTCATTGGTACATGCCTAAGTCGAATGCCTGGATAGGAAGTATGAGCATCCAGTAAATAGAATGCAACTTGCCTCATCAAGTTTGGCCACAATTATCTCTTGCATCGCAATACCGAGCCAGATGATATGAGAGGCCATTATGTCGCAATCATCTCTCAATTAGATGATATGAGCGACAAAGTGATGGATCCACAATGTTGCAACTCATTGCGACTGCCTATGTACCCTTCCCTACTCTAAAGGGATCAAGCACAGACCGTAGTTCATCTACGAAGGGACCACAACTTAAGCCAAACTCGTTTGCAAGGTCGTGGCCTAGCAAAAATGGTAATGGCTTGGTCCGTATAGGCCGTTTCGTCAAAATGCACAATGATTATGCATTATCGGGTCTGCGACGTGGCATAATGACGCCTTCGCATCATATGCCCCATTGGCAAGGCTATGGAGCTATAAATGAGACTTAGGCATCATTTATACTCTTTAGGCTAAGCTATGAAGCTTACTTGGTGCATAGTCCGCATATGCACCTTCAACCAACTACCCTTGCCTATATATGTTAACTTGCAATTTTTACAACTTACAAAATGGGAGCAAAAATCATTCATCAGGTGCCACTTTTGAGGTGCTTGCTTCACTATTCATGGAGAATGATTGCGTGTAATGATTGCGCACAATGATTGTGCAATATTGATTCTAGGCCAATCTTCTGCATAATGCACAATGATTACGCTGCAACGCTAAAGGCCATCTACCCAACTAGCTTAATGCATCATGATGAGGCAACATTGTCTCTAGGACAATATTCCTCTTAACGCGGCAGAAACTTGAGATGAAGCTTCATCTCAGGCCATGGCGCATCTTTGAGCATGCGCCATGCTAAAAACATGGGGTGTTACACACACCGTTCCAACTTACCCTTGTTCCGCAAAGGGTTTATTAAGAAAATAAAAACTTTCTTAAAACGGCAAAACGGCCTTTTGAGGCCCTAAACGATGGAATTTGTCTAAACTTTAAAGACTTGTGATGTCACGTCTTGATCGTTGGGTCATTTCTAATCAATTTAGATCCGTCTTGAGCTAAATTACGACAATCGGGTTTTTAGCATCCAGATAGGCTATAACTTGCTCATATGCATCAACTTGTCTCATCAAGTTTGGCCACAATCATCTCTTGTATCGAGCTACCGAGACAGATGATATGAGAGGACAATGTGCCGCAATCATCTCTCAAATAGATGATATGAGCGACAAAATACTGGACCGGCAATGCTGCAACTCATTGCGGATGCCTACGTACCCTTCCCTACTCTAAAGGGATCAAGCACTGACCATAGTTCATCCATGAAGGGACAGGAACTTAAGCCAACTCATTTGCAAGACTGTGGCCTAGCAATAATGGTAATGGCCTAGTCCGTATAGGCCGTTCCGTCAAAATGCACAATGAGTGATGTCTTCACATCATATGCCCCATTGGCAAGGCTACACAGCTATAAATGAGGCTTATGCATCATTTATACTCTTTCGGCTAAGCTATGAATCTTACTTGGTGCATGGTCCGCATATGCACCTTCAACCAACTACCCCTCCCTATATATGTTAACTTGCAATTTATACAAGTTTGGAAAGGGGAGCATATTGACATGCTTGATTCACTATTCATCCACAATGATTGCGCACCATGATTGCGTACAATAATTGTGCACAATGATCGCGTACAATGATTGCGCAACACTCGTTCGGCCAGCCCTCTCTGGCATACTGCACAATGATTGTGCAGTACTCATTCTGGCACACTGCCGCATTGAACAATGATTGTGAAACACTGGTTCCGGCTATCGTACAATGATTGCGCGACATTCTCTTTGGCGTATTGCACAATGATTTTGCAATATTCTCTAGGCCAGCCCTTTCTGTCCTGATGCACAATGATTGTGCAATATTGGCTTTAGGCCAATCGTCCGCATAATGCGTAATGATTACGCTGCAAGGCCATATACCCAACTGGCCTAATGCATCATTTGATGCGAGATTTAGCTCTTAGAAAAATACCAAACATAATGCGCCATTTTGGCACGATATTGGCCTTAAGCCAATCTACCGCTTACCACGCAACTGAAGCTTTAGATAAAGCTTCATCTCAGGCCATGGCGCATCTTTTAGCATGCACCATGCTAAAAATGCGGGTGTTACTGATGCGTGTCGTAACCACAACATATTAATCGAGATATTTCCCACTAATTAAATAAATAATATAGCGGTAGTAAGGATCGTTCCCACATAGAGTTGTGTAATTGACAGGTTATTTAGATAGTAAAATAAGATAAAACAAAGGGGGAATGGTTTAAAGTAAAATAAAAAAAAAGATGATCAAGGAATCCTTCGCCATTACCAAACGTTAATCGAATCAGTATACTTATCTATCTTCCGTTAGAATCATTCATCACCAACCGTAAAAAAGCAGGAATGCTTAGTTATCCCCAAAACTCCTTTTATCACCGGATAACAGGTACGCTTAGTCACCGGATTCTATCCAACTGAGACGCCTTAAGGTACGCTTACAAGGTGTAACTCGATCGAATGCTTTAGGCTTTGTGAATTTAGGTTTGATCCCAGCATTTAAACTCAGTACGCTCGGTTCACTTACTGGTGTCGTCTTCACACACGATTGCTTCACAGAATCCCTCTGCAAGGTCTCACTTTCTTTACTTGTGTAGGAAATGCACGACAATTATGGATCGCTCCAAATATCCACTAGCAATAGAACAATTAATAGACTAATCTAGTATGCATCCCGAATCAATCTATGAATCATTCATAAACCCTAACTATAGAAATACAATCCATGATGATTAAACCTTCAAACAAACTTGTATTAACAAATCAGACTTCACGTCTAGAACATTGAATTCATCCTCAATCAATCAAAGGTTTAGTTACAGATGCTTACAAGAAGAATGGGTTCCCTCCTAAAGGGGTAAACCCTAGGTTTTGATGTAGAAGATGTAATATGGGAGGTAGAGATGTGTCTCCCAAGGTGTCTAGATCTCTCCTTAATGTCTTGAGGGTCTTCTTATATAATGCTCACATGGTCTAGGGTTTAGAACCCGTTCAAGACCGCGTATTCCTTGATTTAGAAGCCCAAAATCTTGTAAAAACCTTAGTTACGGTTGGGTTCAACCCGGCCGTAATCCTAACAAGAAAATCATGCTAAAACTCCCATAGTTACGGTTGGGTCCAAGTCTCTTGGACCTGGCCGTAATTCTTCCTGTAACTTTTTGTCTTTCATCATTTCGGCCTTAACTTCTTCATCCGATGTCCGATTGACCTCATTCTTTTTGGGTTGTGTTCGTATCGTCGTCCTCTACAACATAGAAATGCCCAAATATTCATATCTCTTCACTCTATTTTACGGTTGGGTTGGACCTAGCTGTAACTCCTTATGAACTTTGTAGTGGAAATCAACTTGCTTTTACGGTTAGGTTTGGAGATGCTTTTCCCAACTGTAAATCTTCCTGGAACTTGTTTCCAAGAGTTGTCTTGGTCCTTCCAACTCCTTCGTTTCATGCGGGAATGAACTCCTTTCCTCTTCTTAGCTCCTTTTAACTCCATTTCCATTGATTTCGGATGATTCAACTAAATAGACAAATAAAATAGAAAACAAGAGAAATACAAGGATAATATGCAAGAATAATAGCTTAAAAAAGTATGGATTTGACACTCTAAACATGTAAATTATGCACCTATAAAATTCCCCCACACTTAGATTTTGCTAGCCCTCGAGCAAACCACCTAACTTAAAATGAAATACAACAACTCCATGTCGTTGAGAAAACGGATGCACTTAGCTAATGCAACATGCCTTTAAAACCCTAGGTGTCCCTAGTGGACGAGTTATAGTCTCGTGAGGGCTTATGAGAGGTATACCCACAAAATCTACTCCAACTTCAAAGCGTTCCATCATCCCAAGTATCCAAAGAGCTATGAGGACATAGAGTTTCTGCATGCTAGTAATAAGAAGTTAGAAATACCAAAGAACATATTCTCATTCTTAAATTTTGAGTGAGAAATAACCACACCATAATGAGAGAACGCGTGTTTGAGAGCGATCAATAAGCATTTCGCCTCGACTTTTGCCTTACTTAAAAGGGTTTTATGATATTTGCACTCAATAAGACGGATTTTTTTATGGGTCTCACATGTGTGAAGGTAGGAATGAAGAGAGAAATCCTACATACGATGAATGGTGGGAAGGAAACGTTTCGAATTATTTCTGGAGACCAAAAAACTTTTTCTAATGATCTCTAAGAGAGGAAATCAACCATATTGCGAGGATGGGAGTCTTACCACCTTCACATCCGATTGAAATGATGATAACACCACTCTCACGGCATCCAATAGAAACGTAGTCTTCAGCTCGTCTTATTCATCTTCGTCTTCGGTCTTCAATGGTTGATGATAAACTCTTGAACTTCGTAAAACTTTGACAATTTTTTTTAACTCTTTTCCTCTATTTCCTTGTTGCTTGAAACATGCTTTATATATTTTTCTTCCCTATGGCCTTACTGATAAAATAGGAAAAAAAAACAAACAAATTTTTCTCGTTTTTTTTTAGAGACAAGAAAAAATACAAAGCAAAGTGAAAATAAAACAAAATAATTATGGCCGTAGAAGTACTTTACCACTTGATTCTTCACAACTTGTGTTGTCTTCGTATCATAAAGTTTAATAATTTTCATCTTTTGATTTTCTTCGCTCTTGTACTTAGTCTACCAATTTGATATAGAATTCCGCTCCTTATATTGTAAGTCTTCAACATGTATATAAAATCTGCTCATTGTATGTTGCTTTACTTGGATATGAATTTTTTGCTCTTCCTTGAACTGTTGCTTGTAAACCTCAAACGACGTCTTCAACTTTCCTTGTAAATTTTGATGTCGCTCCACTTGTTGACGATGATGGTGTTTCTATGGATCTGTTGTTGGCGAGAGAGAGAATGGTTCTAACTGCAAATCAAACTACAAGAAGGTGGTTTTCATCTATAGACGTCACCATCATGATTGACAAAATTATCACTTAAGAGATCAAAGAGTAGTGCTTTTATTGGTGGGAGGTTGGGTAGCTCACTATTCTACCCGGAATTAACGTATGGTGACACACACTCAAAAGAAAGCTCTTTAGGCATCTACAAAGAAAATTTGGTCTGGTGCCTCTGTTAATTTGAAAATAGGTAGTCTCCACTAATGATTGATCAACAACTCTAATAATGCATTTCTCCCTGCTCCTCATTTGCATCACCGACATGATTAAATCCATTATTTAACACTCTAACAAGTAAGAAATCCGAATGTAGTTCCCTAATACTTCTAAGTTCAGTTATGTCGGTCAGAAATCTCTATGTAAACATACCTAGAAGTATGCTAGTGACTCTAAAATCTCTACAAGTTGAAGGTTTTTTTTTATGTAAATATTTACAAAATTTGGAAAAATCAACTCAAAAAGGCTAAAAACTCTATATGCAAAATATCCAAACACTCCCCCACACTTAAACTTTACATTGTACTCAATGTAATTGACTCATCCTAAGTAAAATCAAGGTGAGAAATCCTAATATGATATGCAAAAGAAGAAAACTAAAATCAAAAAGAATAGAAAATAAAACATATGGGTTGCCTCCCATGCAGCGCTTAGTCTAACGTCCTCAGCCTGACCTTCTCGTTATCGTCCATACACCAACAATCTGAAAATCTGGTAGTCCTCCCAGGCAACAATCTGTATTTCTAGTAACAACTTCAAACAATTATTAGCACAAAATATAAATATTGAAGCTATCACTTTATTGAAGTTTCCCCCCACACTTAGTCCTTTCTACACTCGGAAGTGGATAGAGAACATAGAATTCGGGAACTTCAAAAGGTTCTTCCGCTTGGTGAACCTGCACAATGCTAGAATCAAACACATCAAGTGGTGGATACTTAGAAGCAAAATAATCCGTTAAAACTTTGGAAGCACATAACTCCAATCCTGATTAAGGTATTTTCCTAAAAGCTGGGTTAACAACTCTTTGAGAAGCTACTTCAATTGGATGGAAAGGATCAACAGATATAAAATTATGTAAAGGATTATACAAACCTTGTTCGGGATCCTCATCTTTTATCTGTAGTGAATTATTTACCTCAAGTATGTCGTGGTCCTCTATCAAACTTTTAATTTTTGCCTCAACCAAAATCTCAGCATCATTATATTCTTTGACAAGTTCAATTGGGTCTTCCACGTATTCAATCAATTTGGTTTCATTCTCAATCTCCATCTCTTCAACATTCTCATCATCGGAATCAAAATCCTCCCACAAAAAGTCTAGTTTATTGGTGAAAATCCTAGGGTCTTCCATATGAGTATCCGACGAAGGAATAATTGGGTTTACTTCTTCCAAATCAACTGGTCTAAAAATATTGTAATCCGGATATTCTTCATAACGTTGATATGCATTGGAGTATGTTATACCATTAATAACAATGGTTCGGTCATTCCAAAGATCCTCATTTTGAATAGGCGAATGATCATTATCACGATCCGGAGCTGGAATAACTTTATCACTATTACAAAGGCTTCCCAAAGGTTGCTCATATTTATCCATTTCCTCCTTAAGTTGATTCATATCCTTCTTAAATTGTTCATGCCTTCTTGAAATTCTTGGAGTGATTGATCAACACTTTGTTGACGTTGCTCTAATCCTTCATAATATTTTTCTATTTGCACATGAAGATCTTCCATCATGGTACACATTTGGTCTGCAACACTTGAAGAAATATGATTAAAAGCATTACTATCCCCCCATCCTTGTGATTGTTCACTTACATGCCCGTCATAAGGTTTTTGACATGTATGAGAATATTCGTAAGGTTCTGTGGGATATTGATCATAGCCAAAAGATTGGTTTTGATTATACCTATAAGATGGTTGGTAATTATCATATGAATGAGATTAAAAACCTTATTGATTACCACTATAATATGATGATTGGTCTTGTGCTTCGTACATTTTATTTCCATAAGGAAACATGACGACTCACAAGAAATAGAAAATCAAAACATAAATCTAAAAACAAAAATAAAAACAAGCTAAACAAATAACAAATCAATTAGCAATTGCTCCCCGACAACGGCGCAAAAATTTGATGCGTGTCGTAACCACAACAAATTAATCGAGATATTTCCCACTAATTAAATAAATAATATAGCGGTAGTAAGGATCGTTCCCACAGAGAGCTGTGTAATTGACATGTTATTTAGATAGCAAAATAAGATAAAACAAAGGGGGAGTGGTTTAGAGTAAAATAAAAAAAATAACAAATAAAAGAAAGATGATCAAGGAATCCTTCGCCGTTACCAAACGTTAATCGGATCAGTATACTTATCTATCTTCCCTTAGAATCATTCATCACCAGCCGCAGAATAGCAGGTACGCTTAGTTATCCCCAAAACTCCTTCTATTACCGGATAACAGGTACGCTTAGTCACCAAATTCTATCTAACTGAGCCGTCTTGCGGTACGCTTACAAGGTGTAACTCGATCGAATGCTTTAGGCTTTGTGAATTTAGGTTTGATCCCAGCAATTAAAATCAGTATGCTCGGTTCACTTACTGGTGTCGTCTTCACACACGATTGCTTCACAGAATCCCTCTGCAAGGTCCCACGTTCTCTACTTGTGTAGGAGATGCACGACAATTACGGATCACTCTAAATCTCTACTAGCAATAGAAAAATTAATATACTAATCTAGTATGCATCCCAAATAAATCTAAGAATCATTCATAAACCCTAACTATAGAAAATACAATCCATGATGATTAAAACTTCAAACAAACTTGTATTAACAAATCAGACTTCGCGTCTAGAACATTGAATTCATCCTCAATCAATCAAAGGTTTAGTTACAAATGATTACAAGAAGAATGGGTTCCCCCTAAAGAGGTAAACCCTAGGTTTTGATGTAGAAGATGTAATATGGGAGGTAGAGATGTGTCTCCAAAGGTGTCTAGATCTCTCCTTAATGTCTTGAGGGTCTTCTTATATAATGCTCACATGGTCTAGGGTTTGGAACCCGTTCGAGACCCTGTATTCCTTTATTTAGAAGCCAAAACTCGTGCAAAAACCTTACTTATGGTAAGGTTGAACCCGGCCGTAATTCTGACAAGAAAATCATGCTAAAACTCCCAGAGTTACGGTTGGGTCCGAGTCTCTTGGACCTGGCCGTAATTCTTCATGTAACTTTTTGTCTTTCATCACTTCTGTCGTAACTTCTTCATATGATGTCCGGTTGACCTCATTCTTTTTGGGTTGTGTTCGTATCGTCGTCCTCTACAACATAGCAATGCCCAAATCATATCTCTTCACTCTATTTTATGATTGGGTTGGACCTAGCTGTAACTCCTTACGAACGTTGTAGTGGAAATCAACTTGCTTTTACGGTTAGGTTTGGAGATGCTTTTCCTAACGGTAAATCTTCCTGGAACTTGTTTCCAAAGTTGTCTTTGATCCTTCCAACTCCTTCGTTTCATGCGGGAATGAACTCATTTCCTCTTCTTAGCTCCTTTTAACTCCATTTTATTGATTTTAGATGATTCACCTAAATAAATAAATAAAATAGAAAACAAGAGTAATACAAGGATAATATGCAAGAATAATAGCTTAAACAAGTATGGATTTAACACTCTAAACATGTAAATTATGCACCTATCAGTTACAAAAGAGCTCTCAAAGGAAGAGTGCCAGATATATGTGCATGCACGTCCCTTGGAATGATTGAGGAAATACAATGGAAGCAACAACGACGAAAGAAGAGTTGCAACTCATGGAAGTAGAAGACAAGAAGCTAGGACGTCAATGGTTGCAAAAGTAGAAAAACCCAAAAAAACTCATAAATAAAAAACTTTGGATGAATCCGCTGAACTGTTTCACTATCTTAGAACAATTAGTTGTAACCTCCTCAGACTAAATTGTTTGCAAAATCTATTTGAACTATGCTTTGATGTCTCAAACAATACTAATGAGAGGCAAGATGAGCAGAAATATGTAATATTGTAGAATTTTCCGCCTATCAGGTCATAACCATGCTTGACTAGTTGCCTAGTTTTAAACACTTCAAACAGGGGCGAAGCCACCTGGAGGGGTGGGTGTGTAATTTCCCTACCCAGCTTAGCTGGTTCCCAAGTCCAATTTTGTCTATTTTAACTAGGGATGTCAATCACTGTTCGAAAATCCGGCATTCGTTATGATAATACGGAATCATATAGGATATTTTTCAACATAACTGATATCGGATGTCGGGAACATAACTCTTATCATATTTTATTGAAACGCGGAAACAGAACCGGTTGAGCCACATACTATTTTGATAAGTTCCGATATCGATATGAGTTTTAATAAACTCATTATTAGAAGATTCATCTCATTCACCACCACCGTCGTTATCTTCATCTTCTTCTTCCCCATTATCAGAATTTCATCGAATTACAATTACAGTATTCTCTTTGGTGAAAAACCACAAGGACTTTCTGCGAATAGGTTGTGTCTCTCTTGTTCTCTGTGTTTAACTCGGTTTCTTCCTACAAATTCAAGTTTCATATTCAAGGAATTATCAGGCAATTTTACATCCAAATACCACTAGTAAACACATCACATATTCCATGTTTTAATAACGAGAAACATCACCAAAAATCCAAGAAAAAACTTCATTGTTTCTCACTGATAGTTTGAGCTTGAAACACGGGCAATCTTTCTAAAACCTTACAACTTCCAGAACATTTTAAATTCACTTTATCTATCATCAATTTTGACTAGTTACATTATCCAAATTTGTCTTATCGGAATTTATCCGAAAATTGTCTAATATCCGATAATCTTAACAAAACGAAACCGACCGAATTTTCAATCCTCCATCGAAAGTTACGACTATCGGATATATGATAAAAATTATCAAAATGGAACCAGCTGAGCTAATGTTCATTTTGATAAATTCCGTTGACAACCCTAATTTGAAAAATTCCATTAGGATTTTTCCATTAGTTTTGGAAGACGCAAAGACAAGCATCACAAAGTCGTCCTCGTCCGAGCCAATTCTTGAATATAGCAAGAAACTGCGGCTAAAACTTAAAGTAATAGGTATGTTTCCGCATGGTACTTTAAGCAAAAAAAAAAAAAGGCTTGCAAAATCTAGTGTTACTGATAATCCTTCTGTAACTAAACTTATGGAATTTGACTCTCTATTGGGTCTAGACTTTCCCCCTTTGAAGAAAGACCGACAAGACATGTTTAACGATCTTGCAAAAAATCATGATGGTTTAACCATAAGGGATGTTGAAGAATCTTCTACTTGATAATAGGCAGTCCGCTTTATTCTAGTTTGCAAGTTGTTTCCATTTTTGTAGGTTAAACAAGTTATATCTTAGATCTTCTTTCTGTCATATGAAGTAATTTTTCTTTAATTCAAACTTTGATCTATTACTTTTTCTTTGGGATCCTTGCTTTTCTTTAGTTGTAAATGCCAGCACATGGCTTGTGTTTCCTTTTATTCTATTCTCTTTGATCGATCAAAAAAAAAAAAAATAGCCGCTATAATCGAGTATCATTTTTTTTGTAATAAAAAGCTTAAGGAAAATTACACATTGTTTGGGTTAGGTTGTGAAAAAGTGGGGGTCTAACAACCTCACCCAATATTTCTTTTTGTAGGATCAGAATATCGCAACAACAATACTTCGCGAGATCAATAAACGATGATATTGCGAAAGTGTCGCAAATGAGTAATATAAACGCAATGAGTGACGGCAGCCAAAACACGAGAAAGATGTGAAGACCTAACGAGATTTAGGATAGTTGCGAAATTATATAATTGTACACTTGCGATATTTCGCAAGTCATTCCCGAAAATAAAGGACAACTTAGCTGTCATCCAATGTGTAATACCCTATATAAGGAGACGAGCAGGACTGTTGGAGAGAGATTTTTTTCCGAGTGTTGGGCAAGTTTTTAGGAGAGAGAAAGTTGGTAGTGATTGTAATTTCTTTAGCTCTTTTCCATTTTATCTTGTATACATTCAAGGAATTAATCAATAAAATTCATAGTTGTTCATCTTCAATGGCTTAGTTGTATGAATTCTTGTGAGGGGTGTAGTGTAGGATTTCCTGCAACTACATATTGGCGCTAGAAACAGGGACAAAGTAAGGATTGACATCGTGATTTGAAAGAATTTGGAGTAGTAAGGAAGGAATTTCATGTAATTTTCAACAGTTTACCAAAATTAAGAAATGGCTAGAAGAAGAAATACATCCGAGCAACCAACAACTGTTAGAAGGAGTAGGAGACTTGCTGGAGAAGGGAGAAATGAAATGGGATAATCCTCAAGAAGGAACATAAGGAATAATGAAGAAAATCAAATTCAATCATCAATTCAACCAGTAGCTGATAGAACTGTGGATTATGATAGAGTAAGCGTGCATACTTGGAGATCAGACTCTGTGGACGAAAGGGTAGAAGAACAACAATTGGTAAACAATGGACAAGAGGAGAGAGACCGAGAAGGGATTGGAGAAATAATTCATGGAAATGAAGAAATCGCAGCATTAGAGGCGTTGAGACAAACAATACATGAAGAAAGACGATTAGAGGCAGAGGAGCGTGCAAATTTGACAAGACAAAATCATGAGTTGAGGATGGAAAACATGAGATTACAAAACAGAAGGTCGAGAAGCACTACAAGGTCAAGCTCAAGATCAGTTAGAGAGGAAAGAAGGAAAATTTTACCTACAGAAAATGCTGATGAAGAAAACCAAGAAGAAACGCAAAATCCAGGCATAGAACATTGTGAGAGAAGAGAAATGATGGAAGATCGTTATACCCCACGTCCCGAGACTCTTCAAAATGGACATAATGATGGAAATCAAGGAAAAAGGCAGCGTCAGAGGCAGAATAATCCAGTTGATGAAGAAATTCAAGAAGAAGGAAGAAGAATATTGCATGGGAGAGAAGCACGGAGGAAGCAAAAAGAGATTGAAGATGAAATTGAAAGACATTATGTTGAACAAGCAAGTTTAGCTTGCGAGAGAGAAAGATTGAGAGCAGAAATGGAGGAACAGGAGTTAGAAGAGGCAATTCACCAGAATAATCATGATAATCGAGAAATAAGGCGAGAACAAAATCGCAACAATGATAATATTAATGAAGAATATGAAAGAGTACAAAGGAGAGCTGATAGACAACAAAGAAGAGAAATTGATAGATATAACAGTGTGCGAATTCGTGAAAGAAATGAAGGAGAAGATCGCAGAGAAAGACGAGAAGAGAATGATGAACAAGAAAGTCAAAGTAGACATGAACGCAGGAGAAGAGAAGCGGAATTAAAAAGACCAATAGATTCAAATTTTGATGTAAATGAACAAATTTTGAGAGAATTGGCAGAAATGAGAGGAATGATGAACAGTAAAATGGGAGGAGGAAAGAGACAGTTGGATGAAGCCATAAAAGAAGCTGTGAAAAACTCCGTTCACACAAGAGATATAATTAGGAGGAATACCACCGAAGTGCAACTTACCGACATTAACCAGCATTTTCGATGGAACAACTTGCGCGATACAAACCATTTCAAAGCTTATATGAGATGTATGTTACAATGGGAGAATCATGATGCTATATTGTGCAAATATTTTGCATCAAGTTTGACAGGAGAAGCTTTGAAATGGTTTGAAGGGCTACCGAAGAATACAATAACATCTTTCAATCACTTGCAGGCTATATTTTTAGGGGCATATATAAGTAATAATTCCTCGCGACCAGGTATTGAAGATGTATTTGGGATAAAACAAAGGGTTGGTGAAAGTTTGAAGCATCTAACTGTGAGATGGAAGACAATGTGTAGCGAAATGGCTTGTCGTGTGGAGGAGAGATATCTCATCTTATCATTCATTAATGCTATGTTCGCAACAAATCTGTTATATATTCAAATTTTTAGAGTCAAGAATACAATCACAATGACTGAGCTGCGAGAGCTTCAGGAGGAGTATATTGCTCTAGAGGAAAAGAAAAATGAGATGGAATCATACCATGTCGCGAATACAAGTTCAGGAGCTGCGAATGCAAGTTTGTTACCCAAATTGATAAACACTGTGGCGAGTACCTCGCAAAGTCAACAAGGAATGATGATACCAGATGATGGTCAGCAAAAGTTGGTAGCCATGGGAAGTCGTGATCAGGAAGAATTTGAAAGAGAAAGAAATTTCTACAACGGTGGCGGAAATAATAAAATTCAAAGGCTTGATAAGCCGCAAGAAACCTATGGAGGTCAGAGGCATAATTATCATGGAGGGAAGCGAGGTCATAGGGTAGTATGGGAAGAAATCAAGATGCCTCCACTAAATGCTAGCGTGGAGAAAATATGGGAAGCTATACTCCTGATGGAAAACATACCTGCACCATGGAACATGGGGAATGAACCGCCTCCAGGTGACAGAAGTCATGAATTCTGTTCCTATCACCATTTTCATGGACACCTAACGAATAATTGTAGGAATATAAAAAGAATCATCCTCAGAATGATAGACCAAGGGAAACTAAACCATTTCTTAAAATGTGAAGAGAAGACTCAACCATTACCAACACCTCCAGATATTCACAGAGTAAATACAACAAAAGGGAAAGAAACATTTGTAGTAGAAGTTGGAGCGAAGGCCAAAAACTTGTTCTGCAATTCTATCGTACATTCGTACAGGACAATTGAAGATTTTCATGATAGTGTTCTCAGTAGGGTTTTCGCAAGAGATGCTGACAATAGAGAAATAATGAACATCGCGAAGACATCGCCACTAAAAGAATGGCAAACGCAGATTATTTCTTTTACCGCGGAAGAGGTACCTGAGGGTGGCGAGATGCATGATGATCCATTAGTGGTAAAATTGGAGATTAACCCAAAACCTGTTGATGATGAAGATTATGGGGCAGAAAATTCATGGGCAATAAATAGAATCGTAATTGATACTGGAAGCTCTGTAAACATCCTTTTTTAACACACTTACAAGACTATGGGAGGGAAAGACGAAGATTTGATACCTTCAATCTATAAGATTTATGGTTTTAATGGTACTGCCAATAAACCTAAAGGAGAAACTCGTATGCGAATACCATTGAAAAGATTATCAACTGAAATCTTGTTTTGTATAGTCGATGTGGAATCCCCCTATAATGCATTAATTGGGCGACCTTGGTTACATGAGATCTTGGGTGTAGCATCAACTTACCACCAGCGCATCAAATTTCCTCATCCCAGTGGTGTTGGAGTTATAAAAGGAGATTGGGCTGAGGGACAAAAGTGCTATGAACTTGATGTGGAGTCTTGCGAGGAAAGGGCTGCTCAAAAGAAGAATTGGAAGCGGAATATTAAAGAAGAAAAAAGAAGAGAAAGACTGATGGTGGACACAATAGAAGTGAGAGATGAAGATATATTGCGAAACCAGTGCTTGAAGACAATTGGAAATTGCGATGGTCTCGCAAAAGGGAAGGAAATATCAGGAAATTTGAATGAAGAAACAGAGAGCAACAGGAGTAAGAAGTGTAAGAAATAAATAATTGATTTTAGAGTTGTGTAAAAAAAAAAATGTTTTGAGTGACAAAGACATGTCAAAAGTACAAAGAATATGACGATCGAAAAAGGAGTACGCGAAAATCTCACGATACATGAATATGACGAAAGTTTGGTTAAATAATTACAGCGAGATCAAAGAAAATGAAGCAAGACTATGTGATAATTTCGCAAAGATAATGAGAAAAATAATCAAAAATCAATGAATGATTGCAAGAATTGATAGAAATGAAAGAATGAGTGAATGGGACGAACCTTTATGGCGTACACCCTAGTTCGCGAATGATATTTCGTAAGAGGCAAATGTAAGACCTAAAGTGCGTCATATAAGGGGGTATCTCTTGACATGGCTCAGGGAAAAGGTTACACCGCCCCTGGAACCTGAGTCATGAAAATTTGGGGTCAATAAAGCCCATCCGGGAGAGATACTTTGGATTTCCAACTATATATATAAGGTTATACCCTGGTTGGACGACCGAGGGTTTCTTCCAAGGAGTCAGTGTATGACCAAGGCGCCGAGGTACATGGTTGAGCCAAGAGTGCCTGGGGCATTTGAAGTGTCTCGGCCATTCTTGGAAAGTCTTGGCACATGCTGCACTCGGCCCGAAGAAAACTCCACTTAGGGTGCAGTCTTGTAACCATAATCCCTATAGGTATAAGGGATAAGAGGCTGCAAAAACAACTGGTTGTTCTTAAGACCGGATGGGAGGAGCTAGTCTTGTATGGCCGATGTATGCCTCCTTGAAGGGGAAACCAGGGAGATGATAAGGGCGGCACCCTCCATTAGGGAGCTGATAAGTGTCTTAAGACGCAAATGTCATGAGGCTCTATTTTTGCAAGAAAATTTAGGCTTGTCATATTTGTGCGATGATCCTGAATAGGCAATAATACTAACGCGAGGGTAAGACGAGATCAATGGGTCTTTACATGAAAGTGTAAAGACGTCCTGCGATTTCGTCGCAAGACGGCAATGTCATGGGGCTTCAAGTTCGCAAGAACTTTTAGGCCTGTCATATTGTCGCAAGAAAAACATCCTGCAGAGGCAATAATACTTAAGAAATGATAAGACAAGATCAATGGGTCATTACATGAAAGTGTAACGACGTCCTGCAATTTTTTCGCAAGACGGCAATGTCATGGGACTTTATGTTCGTAAGAATATTTAGACCTGTCACATTGACGCAAAAATGAGGGGTGGCAAAATAAGACCTTTAACTAGGAAGGCAAAATAAGACCACACAAGAGCAATGATAAGGCAAGATCAATGGGTCATTACATGAAAATGTAAAGACGTCCTGCGATCTTGTCACAATGATGAATTTCAACATAAATGAAGATAAGACCACACAAGAAATTGAATAAGCAAATAAATTTGCGAAAATGGCTATATTTCTTCATTTATTTGTTAAGAGTTAGCAACAGCAGTTGCGAAACTAAGAAGTATTATTACTTAAAGATTATCGATTTAATTTCTCATGTGAAAATAAATAATAGAGGCAAGTATGGGAATGATTAGAGTAATAAAAAATTATTTATTTTCATATGATAAATTTACAGTAAGAGATTACAAAAATGGAAGGCTAGAAGGATAAATGTACAAATATCACAAGAAGAGAAAAAGGAAAATGGAGCTATCTCTCAGTTCATTCTTCTTTTTCATCAGACTCTTTATCAGACTCCTCTTCTTCGCTAGCATCACTATCAGAAACATCCAAGGAAGGTATATTTTCAGGAACCTCATCAAGAAGACAAGGATATGAAGAAAGAGGAATACTATGGTCATCGCAAACTGTCTTAATAGTTTGATTGCGAAAACGGACAACATCATTATTGAAATTCGCTACAGTAGTTTGTAGTTGCTTCTTCAGCTTAGAATATTTGTCATTGCGAAGAGAGAAGTCTTGTGCAAGTTGTGCTTTCTCAGATTCAAGTTCTTTAATTCTAATTTGAAACCTCTTCTCAGATTCTATGAACAAATGACAATGAGTCAGTAACTGAATAGCAGTTTCACAAAAAAGAAGTGGTAAAGTAATGAAGAACAGTTAACAACCTTCTCGTCGAAATCATATCTTTAACCAAAGTAGTATGCTCAAAGATGAAGGCCGACGTTAACACCTAAGTTATTTCGGCATTATCTAGAACTTTCGCGGCCCAAGCGAATTCATCATCACTATTTATGACAAGAAGTGAACGAATTTGATTTTCTCGCTCATTAAGTATGGCATTTTGGCGAAGAGATTCATCTCGTTCAATTTGGACTTTTAGAAGAGTTTTTTGGAATTTCGCTAATGCATGTGCACCTTGATTAGTAATGCGATCCTTGTCATCTATAAGGCTACTAATTTTCTTCCTTAGAATATTATTTTTCTCGTTGGAACTAAGATGTAGACGTTTAAATCGGTTGGCTAAACCTAAACTAGATCTATGCTCAATTTCTAAGAGATGAAATTTGGTTTGAAGTTCATTTAATGAAAGAGAGTTAATTTTGTTTGACGAAATACTTAAAGATTCGTTGAGATGAGCGAGAAGGGAATCATCATCCATAGGCTCAGGAAATGAATGGAGAAGGATGGCTTCGTCAGAAAGATTATAAATGTCTGCGAAAATGATAAGTCAGGCAAAGAAAAATAAATGACAAAGTAAAAATAAAGAAAAGAGAAGATTTTTATACCATAAAGTTGTTGATTAGCACTTTGAAGGGTAGATATTTTATTCTTCTGGGTAGAGGATTCAGCTTCCAATTGTTGAATTTTTTCGCGAAGAGCGGCAGTCTCATTTTCATTCTTCTTGCGAGATGTCGCAACTTCAATTTCTAGTTTTTCGGTCTTTTTGTGAAGCTGAAGATTTTTCTTTTCAAAGTTGTTGCGCCTCTTCTCAAGATATGAGGCAACAACAAAGGAAGCTCTTCCAGACTATAAAGAAAGATAAAGGAACTATTAATATATGATTTAAAATTAAAATTATGAAGGAATAAAGAAATATAAACATACCAAGGCACTGAGTGCATTCAAGAAGCTAGGAGTCAATGATCTGGAGATCCCCTGAAGAGACTCATTACCCTCCAGTAAAGAAGCATCACATATACTTGCGAGAGCTTCGCATATACCAGAGAGGCGGTCATCTCCAAGTCCCTTCATGGAGTCTGAAAAGATATTAGACAATAACGTCATAGGAGATTCCGTTGGATGATCCTCCTTCGCAGTAGAAATGTCTACATCATCGTCTTCTTCATCGGAACTCTCATTAGATTGAGGACTTGAGCGAGAAGAAGAATGGGTCTTTTGTTTTTTAAAAGGCGGTGCAACATATTTTTTCTTGCGAAGAGGGTCTTTATCTTTTCTTTTGACCCTTGCATCTTTTGAAGCTTCTTCCTCACTGGAAACTTCAACACCAACCTACATACACGAATGAAGATAAGAAACAGAGGCAACAATATTGTGGATAACAAGAGAAAATATTTCTTACTTCATTCATGATTGAGCGAAGTATCGCCAAAGTACTTAGATTTGGATTTCTTTCATAACTCTTTCTCAATTTAGTGATCTGAAAATTTAGCAAGTTTAGTAGATATAAAAGGAAGGAAACATCGCAAAGTGAATGAAAGTTAGAAAATATACCTATTTTGTTTTCTCGGGCCAATTAAATACCCAAGGATGATAATTTGCGAGATTCGCAGGGAGTATATTGGAACCTGAAATGTAAGGTCCGTTCAAACATAGCGGAAAGACACACCACTTGTCATCTTTAGAGTAGCGAGGAACATTGTTCTTGCCAGAGTGCCAATCAATATCTAACATAAGTATCTTATCGTCACGTTCTCTTTTCTTTTCAATCGAGCACCCCAGCGAGATTTATCATTCTTCATATTTTTCACTTCATAATTTTCAAAAAAAAATTCTACTGAATACTTTTCAGCGACTATCTCTAAGTTTGCGAATTTAGGATCTCTGACATTATCAGGATATAGAGATCCCTTACCAGCGCCACGATTGGCGAATTCAAGCATTAGACAGATGCAATCTCCACTTAATTGATAAATAGCTCGCGAGAATTTCTCATGAGCAAGAATTTCATAGAACAAGGGCAGTTCGGGATTGTAGAGAAGAATGGGAAGACCTTCGAGGAGTTGACCTAGCGAGATTATGATTTTCTGATCATCATAATGATGATCAGTAAACAATTTTGCAGAAAGAATAGATGGAGATTCTTGATTGGGAATGGTGGACAAGGTGAAACCCTTCTCTTGTAAATTCTCTTGAATCTCACCCAAAAGAGTTTCATATTTACGGCCGGGTGGAGCCATTCTCAGAGTATGGGAATGATTAGAAAATTAAAGATCAAATGAAAGAAGAAAAAAAATTTTTACAGTAGCAGGAACGTGAATTGCGGAGGAGAAGAATTGAAGAAGATTTGCAGAGAGAAAGTAAAAAAGAAGAAGAGGAAGGTGAGAAAGCTATATATAGAGAAAAATTCTCGAGAAGATAAATGCATTTAATGCGAGAAGAGACGTGAATGGTCAAGAAAAAACGGTTGAAAGAGACGTGTCAAGAAAGGAGCGGAAGAAGAAACATGTGTAATAAATTTTGTGTAAAAGTACGGGATCATAACAGATAAAGACGAACTGTTGAGGCATTTCAAAAATACTAATTCTCATGACATTCTCTTCTTCGCAGAGAAGACATGAGAAGAGGCAAGATGTAGGATCAGAATATCGCAACAACAATACTTCGCGAGATCAATAAACGACAATATTGCGAAAGTGTCGCAAATGAGTAATATAAATGACGCAATGAGTGACGGCAGCCAAAACACGAGAAAGATGTGAAGACCTAACAAGATTTAGGATAGTTGCAAAATTATATAATTGTACAGTTGCGATATTTCGCAAGTCATTCCCGAAAATAAAGGACAACTTAGTTGTCATCCAATGTGTAATACCCTATATAAGGAGACGAGCAGGACTGTTGGAGAGAGATTTTTTTCCGAGTGTTGGGCAAGTTTTTAGGAGAGAGAAAGTTTGTAGTGATTGTAATTTCTTTAGCTTTTTTCCATTTTATCTTGTAAACATTCAAGGAATTAATCAATAAAATTCATAGTTGTTCATCTTCAATGGCTTATTGTATGAATTCTTGTGAGGGGTGTAGTGTAGGATTTCCTGCAACTACACTTTTAGCAATATGTATGGACTAACTCCAATATAATTCTGAGAGCACCAACTAACAAAGCGATCTCAATCAAGAAATATATCTAAGAGTTATATCTCTGTTTCACAATGTAATCAGCAAATCAAACAGATAGAAATCCGTGAGCCTGATTATTATGTGAAACAACTTGAACGGTACCAAAGACCAATGTTCAAGTGTCAATTAATTTATATCAACAATCAAAGGTTGGATTATCTAATTGATTGAACTACGCACAACTTGTGATATTTCAATTATATAGAAAATATAATGCAAAAAGGAAATAACACAAACACCAGAAATTTTGTTAACGAGGAAACCGTAAATGCAGAAAACCCCCAGGACCTAATCCAAATTTTAACACCACATTGTATTAAGCCGCTACATACACTAGCCTACTCCAAGTTAACTTCGGACTGTAATGTAGTTCAGCCCTAACCAATTTCAAATTGATCAAGATACAGTCGCGTTTCTTACGTCTCTGAATCCCAGTAGGACCTTACGCACTTGATTCCCTTAGCTGATCTCACCCACAACTAAGAGTTGCTATGACCCAAAGTCGAAGACTTGATAAACCAATCTGGCTCACACAGAAAAATCTAATGAATAGATAAATCTGTCTCCCACAGAAATACCTAAGGGTTTTGTTCCGTTTTTTTGATAAATCAAGGTGAACAGGAACCAATTGATGCACTGGACTTATATTCCCGAAGAACAGCCCAGTAATATCAATCACCTCACAATAATCTTAATCGTATGGTAGCTGAAAAGTGGGGGTACAACAACCTCACCCAATAATTCGCTTAGCAATCTGTATGGACTAACTCCAATATACTTTTAAGAGAATCAACTAGATAGTAGACTCTATCTTAATAAAAAGTATATCAAAGAGTTATATCTCAATTTCTCGATTCAATACTTACTCAAGCAAATAGAAATCATGAGTCTAATTGAATACAAGAGAAATTAACTTGAACAGTACCAAAGACCAATGTTCAAGTATCAATCAATTTCAATCAACAACCAAAGGTCGGATTTTCCAATTGATTGATTCAACGCACAACCTATGATATTTCAATTATATAACAACATATAATGCGGAAAAGAAATAACACAGACACCAAAAGTTTTGTTAACGAGAAACCGCAAATGCAGAAAAACCCCGGGACCTAGTCCAGATTGAACACACATTGTATTAAGCCTCTACAGACACTAGCCTACTACAAACCAACTTCGGTTTGGACTGTAGTTGATCCCCAATCAATCTCACACTGATCCAAAGTACAGTTGCGCTCCTTACGTCTCTGATCCCAGCAGGATACTACGCACTTGATTCCCTTAGCTGATCTCACCCACAACAAAGAGTTGCTACGACCCAAAGTCGAAGACTTTAATAAACAAATTTGTATCACATAGAAAAGTCTACATGAATAGATAAATCTGTCTCCCACAGAAATACCTACGAGTTTTGTTCCGTCTTTTGATAAATCAAGGTAAACAGGAACAAATTGATGACCCAGACTTATATTCCCAAAGAACAGCCTAGAATTATCAATCACCTCATAATAATATTAATCGACTAGCGAAACAAGATATTGTGGAATCACAAACGATGAAACGAAGATGTTTGTGACTACTTTTATCTTGCATATCGGAGAAATTAATCTCGAGTCAATTATTTCAATTGTACTCAGTACGATAGAATCAGCAAGATCAGATCACGCAACTACAAAGAAAATAGTTGGGTCTGGCTTCACAATCCCAATGAAGTCTTCAAGTCGTTAACCTACTCACGGTTTGCAAATATGCATTCCTTAGTTTATATAAGTTTAATTTCATGAATAAACCGTTTTTAGAAAAAAACCTACTCAAGTATGCATACCGGTACGCATACTTAAGTACCCAGATTAAGTTTGTTTTCAGTTCACAAACTCCAGAAGAATTTCACGGGATGTGAACTTCCGACAGTACGCAGACTTTAGTTCCGGCTATCCTGAGCAGTAAAGTACGCATACTTTGGTTCAAGGATTTTGGACTTACACAAGTATGAGTTCACATACAATGTTTATATCCATTCAAGGTTATATATTCTAAACTCTCATTTCAATCATTCAAACATTCTTAGAGGATGTCAAATAGAGGTTACTCACACACTATTCTTCATCAAAGCGATTTTCAAGATATTAAAATAATCAACATGACTTTCGTCACTTGTAAAGATGAACTTGGACAAAGCGAAAGCTTACCAACACATATTTCGATAAATAGATAAGCGAGATAAACTCGGCTCGAAATAGCAAATGTGTATAAACGAAGTCTATATAGCAATACGACTTTTGTCTCAAGATAGGAGATAGAGTAGATAGACTTTTGAGTGATAGATAAGTTCAAGTCTCCACATACTTTTTAATCGATGAAGTTCCACCAGTTCCTTGAGTAGTTCTTCGTCTTTGTATGATGATCGCTGTGGAGTCTAGAGCTCAACTACACTTTCTATCCTAGTCCGAGACTTAGCTATAAGTAGACTAGAAATCAAGACTTATAGTTTTGGCAACTAAACTTGAAAAACAAGCTTGAGATAGCAATGCTTGCGAGTTCGACCGAGCAGTGCTCTAAAAATCTCCCCCCTTTGTCAATTTTTAGTGGCAAAACTATCAATACATATGGAATCAAAATAAATAAACTTTACAGCTTCTCTTCCACATGCATGATCTCCTTGGTTCTTCAACACTACTCGAAATCTTTGTTACTTCCAAGTACTCCAATGATTCCAAAGGTTGTAAGTATAGCATCATCGTTGTTAAAAATCCGTAGCCATAACAATGAGAAAACAAAAGCTCTCAATCATTGTTACATAGTGTCATAGTATTATTACACAGCATCAAAGCTCAATTGTATCACAACTTTGACAACAATACTATGGTGATATGTATCACTCCCCCTTAGTCAATACTCCATCTCATATGGAAACCACTCCCCCTTACATAATGATCCAAAAACCATATGTATTTGTAGTGTGAACTACACATTAATTCTCCCCCTTTTTTCAATAAAATTGGCAAAGGTACGAAAACTAGTGGGATCCTAATGAAATTTACATAGAGAAATTTCATGACCAAAAGAAAGTACATATCAACTTTTTAGATGCAATCATATATCCGAAGCTAAATGCTTTCATCAATGAGTTTATAAAGATACAAGATAACCCCTATAATATCCCACAGCCGCACTCTCCACAAAGATTTGGCAATTAAGCACAAGTTCAATTAAGAACTCTCCCCCATAAAATGTCATTCCCGAAATAACAACAAGAGCGACCTTACTTTCACAAGAAAAGAAGGATTTATTTGGACATAACAAATCACATGAAACATGAATTCGCATCCAAAGTACTCAATTAATTAACTACAAGAGAACCCGTGATTAATTTAATCGGAAATTCTCAACATAAGAGAACTTACGGAGCCGCGCAGTATATACATAAAAAATATGGATCAGGGAAGATTAATACTGCGGAATAAACAAAGATTCATTCTATCTTTCATCATTATTTGCACAATGATATACAATAGACTTAATCTTTGTAAACAAAAGTTCATCCTTTCTTCCATCAATTTTTGCATAATGACATAAAAGGCTTAACTTTTGTTTGTCAAAAGTTCATTCAATCTTTTATCAATACTTGCATATCGACATAATAGAGATAACTTTTGACCACGTATGGGACAATCATAGTTCACGGACGCAAACACACATATCCCATAACAAATTGCAATATATGAAATCATAAAGATTAATACTGCAAGAATCATCTTCCAAATCAACTTTAGGATTTAAATAAATAAATCTAAAAACATTGCAAGATGAAAGCTTTTGGCAATAACTATGTGTAATTACAATAATTGCTATTCCAAACTCTAGTAGTCCTTCTAAAAAACAAGAATAAATTCTCATAAGAAGTTTCCTAGGCATCAAGACAAACTCGTAATGCACATAAAAGATGATTTGTCCTTAGAGGGTAGAATCAATCTTTTTTTGCCCGGATTTACACCAAGAATAGCTACCAAAGGCGTACAAAAAGATTTTTTTAACAAAGAAGAAACATACAAAGTCACTAACGACCATGCACCATAGTTCACATAAGATGATTGTGAACATTGAAAATTCCATAGCAATGCGTACTACTACCCATTCTTGAACTTCCTTCTTTTTGATTCACCAACATCATTCTTGTAAAATATACAAATGAGCTTGAAAGAGGAGTACTCCAGGAATACAAGTGCCCAAGTCCAAAAGAAGTTGAACAAGTACGGCGAAACTGAGCACAACACTCAAAAACAAGAGACATGACAAATACCAATCTTAACTCATCCAAATTCAAGAATTCTCATCTCCATTTTGAAGAGGATTCAAATATGAAGAGAATGCAAAAAGAATGAGGTCATCCCGATTTTGGACGAAGAAGTTACGGCCAAAACAAGTTTACCGAATATCGATGTCTACAGGTCAGTATGCATACGGGTTTGCAAACGAATTTTCGTGACCTGGAGAAGTATGCAAACGGGTATGCGTACTTAAACCCCTGGATTTTGATTTTAAATGATGGTAAGCATACCTGGTATGTGTACCATGAAGCCCAACCATCCCGAACTACTATTTTCAAACCTAAACATTTAAGAACCTTAAACACAGATCAAGTTAGGTAGAAATGATTGATAAGAAATGTACGTGGATCATTATAAGTACTCTAAGCAAATAAATAAAAGCACAAAACTTGCTCAAGTTTATAGACATACCTTTTTATATGAATCCAATCGAATTCTACAGCCTTACTAAATATAATCTGTGCGCCCCAATTCTCGTGCTTCCCTCAACGTATACATAACAGGGCATTCCTTTGTGAGGATGCACTTACAACACAATCAAGTTGTGTTGAGGTGAACAATGTCTTTCTCACCACAAGTGACTGAAACAGACTTTTCTGTAACTGTGGAATTTTCACCATCCATAGTTTTTGTCATATTCTGTTTCACTTTTGGATTATCATGAAAGAGATCGCTTTTAGAACCTTTCACATCCAAATCCATCTTTCCAAAGAACTTATTAAGTTCCAACATCATGGATACTGCCTTCTTCATAGTCATGGAATTTTCTGGGATATCATTCCTTTTCACACTCAAAGAATTATTGACTTCCTTTGGTATCCACTTCCGAGTGCGTTTAAGAAGAACCAGACCCTTCTTCCCATCACTCTCTTCAAGATTTCTCGGAAGAGAATTAGATTGACTATTCTTTTGCAAGTTAGTCTTTCTCCAATTGGGAGTATCGGATCTTGTCTTCTTCTTTACGAAGTTATCCTTTTGATAACCATTACGATTGTGAAAAGGATTCGTATGACGTTTATAAGCAAATCTAGATTTATCACAACACTGATTCCTTTGCCTAAAGGTTGGACAGTTACAACCTGTAGCGTTAAGGGGATTAGTCTTAACATATGATTTTGGTTTCACAACTTCTTGTGATGCCCAAACAAGAACATCATGAAGTTTCTCATTCCTTATACGGAAACAACATCTCCTTTCCAGGTGACCTTTATTTACGCAATAGTGACAAACATAAGGAATGTTCATACCTCGATCCGTGTGTATTGACTTTGGAGGTTGATATACTTTTCTCTTTTGAATCTTAACTGCCGGTGTAGGTATTTCACTTTTTCCATAAGTGGTAACCTTTTGTTGAGAAGAATCACTAGCCTTAACAAATTTTACCTCTTTGCTAATACTTGGAGCATCTATTCCATTATAGCCGAATCGTCGTGTATCACGATGATTTTTACTTTCTCCAAGCATAATGGTTAATTTGTTCGAACTAGTATTGAACTTTTTCAAGTCCTCCTCTAACATCTTGATTTTATCAAGAGCGGCAGCTAAATCAGCCTCAAGGCGCTTTTCTCGAGCGAGACAAGCGCTTTCTCTGTCGTCAAAACTTGTTTGCTAGGAGTTAATCCTTGCTTTAGATTTTGCAAGTTTCTCTTCCAACAAAAAATACTTTTGATAAAGATTATCACATTCAAGTGACTTCATACGTAGGTTTTCCTCAGAATCCTTGAGGATCGATTCGTTAGAACGATTCGAAACATAAACACCTGCGTAACATATTCTCAATTTCTTGTTTTCTCAATAGAGAGGAGTTATAAGAGGAGTGACATGAGAAGTTGTCATCTTCTTCTTTTCCAACGAATTCAAAACCTTCACATACTTAGAGACTTCCTCATCAACATCTCTATCAATATCTGAATCACCTTCATCAGAAAGTTCATCCAACTGTTCTTCTAGGCGTGTTTCCCAAACTTCAACAGGTTTTACATTAAGGGAATGTTTAGATACTGACCTAGATGTGACAGTCCTCTCAGGTAAATCCAAGCTTTGAAAATCATCTGGTAATTTATGAACATCTACGTTATTAGAGATAGACTCGTACATAAAAATCAGATTGCTTCAAACACAGACTTATGAGGTCTTAGCGTGTTTGTCTTCTCTGATACCAATTGAAAAAGTGGGGGCACAACAACCTCACCCAATAACTCGCTTAGCAATCTGTATGGACTAACTCCAATATACTTTTAAGATAATCAACTAGACAGTCAGACTCAATCTTAATAAAAAGTATATCAAAGAGTTATATCTCAATTTCTCGATTCAATACTTACTCAAGCAAATATAAATCTGTGAGTCTAATTGAATACAAGAGAAATTAAATTAAACGGCACCACAGACCAATGTTCAAGTATCAATCAATTTCAATCAACAACCAAAGGTCGGATTTCCCAATTGATTGATTCAACGCACAACCTGTGATATTTCAATTATATAACAAAATATAATGCGGAAAAGAAATAACACAGACACAAGAATTTTTGTTCACGAGGAAACCGCAAATGCAGAAAAACCCCGGGACCTAGTCCAGATTGAACACACACTTTATTAAGACGCTACAGACACTAGCCTACTACAAACTAACTTCGGTCTGGACTATAGTTGAATTCCAATCAATCTCACAATGATCCAAGGTACAGTTACGCTCCTTACGTCTCTGATCCCAGCAGGATACTACGCACTTGATTCCCTTAGCTGATCTCACCCACAACTAAGAGTTGCTACGACCCAAAGTCGAAGACTTTAATAAAAAAATTTGTATCACATAGAAAAGTCTACATGAATAAATAAATCTGTCTACCACAGAAATACCTACGAGTTTGTTCCGTCTTTTGATAAATCAAGGTGAACAGGAACCAATTGATAACCCGAACTTATATTCCCGAAGAACATCCTAGTATTATTGATCACCTCACAATAATCTTAATCGACACAGCGAAAAAGGTATTGCGGAATCACAAACGATGAGACGAAGATGTTTGTGACTACTTTTATCTTGCCTATCGGAGAAATTAATCTCGAGTCAATTATTCCAATTGTACTCAATACGATAGAATCAGCAAGATCAGATCACGTAACTACAGAGAAAATAGTTGGATCTGGCTTCACAATCCCAATGAAGTCTTCAAGTCGTTAACCTACAGGGTCTCGGTAGAAACCTAAGGTTAAAGGAGAATCGACTCTAGCTTATACAACTAGTATCACACAGGAGGTGTGGGGATTAGGTTTCCCAGTTGCTAGAGTTCTCCTTTATATAGTCTTTCAAATTAGGGTTTGCAGTCTAAGTTACCTTGGTAACAAAGCATTCAATATTCACCGTTAGATGAGAACCTGATTAGATTCAAGCTAATATCTTTCAACCGTTAGATCAAACTTAGCTTGTTATACAAAAATGAAATGCACGTTCATTTAGATTTGTGTAACCGTACCTAAACGTGTACACCTAGTTGTTTCAACAGTAGTTAACCAAGTGGTTAGCCATATGAGCACTTTCATATCAACCATATTCATCTTCACCATAACTAGTTCAAATGACTCAAAAGAACTAGTTAGAGAGTTGTTCAATTGCTTAGATCTCATAGAAGTAAATAACCTACTCAAGTATGCGTACTTCATGAACTTTATAGCCACGGTTTGCAAATATGCATTCATTAGTTTATATAAGTTTAAGTTCACGAATAAACCATTTTTAAAAAATAACCTACTCAAGTAAGCATACATGTACGCATACTTAAGTACCCGTATTAAGTTTGTTTTCAGTTCACAAACTCCAGCAGAATTTCACGGGACGTGAACTTCCGACAGTACGCGGACTTTAGTTCCGGCTATCCTGAGCAGCAAAGTACGCATACTTTGGTTCAAGGATTTTGGACTTACACAAGTATGAGTTCACATACAATGTTTATATCCATTCAAGGTTATATATTCTAAACTCTCATTTCAATCATTGAAACATTCTTAGAGGATGTCAAATAGAGGTTACTCACACACTATTCTTCATCAAAGCGATTTTCAAGATATTGAAATAATCAACATGACTTTCGTCACTTGTAAAGATGAACTTGGCCAAAGCGAAAGCTTACCAACACATATTTCGAGAAATAGATAAGCGAGATAAACTCGGCTCGAAATAGCAAACGTGTATAATCGAAGTCTATATAGCAATACGACTTTTGTCTCAAGATAAGAGATAGAGTAGATAGACTTTTGAGTGATAGATAAGTTCAAGTCTCCGCATACCTTTTAGTCGATGAAGTTCCACCAGTTCCTTGAGTAGTCCTTCGTCTTTGTATGATGATCGCCGTGGAGTCTAGAGCTCAACTACACTTTGTATCCTAGTCCGAGACTTAGCTATAAGTAGAATAGAAATCAAGACTTATAGTTTTGGCAACTAAACTTGACAAACAAGCTTGAGATATCAACGCTTGAGAGTTCGACCGAGCAGTGCTCTAACAGTAGTGAAACAAGATATTGTGGAATCACAAACAATGAGACGAAGATGTTTGTGACTACTTTTTATCTTGCCTATCGGAGATTAAATCTCGAGCAAATCTTAAAGAAGATAGTACTTAATACGATAGAAAAAACAAGATCAGAACACACAACTACACAGAGAAAATATTTGGGTCTATCTTCACAATCCCAATGAAGTCTTCAAGTCGTTAACCTATAATGGTTTTAGAAAAACCTAGGTTAAAGGAGAATCGACTCTAGTCGCAACTAGTATCACACATGAGGCGTGGGGATTAGGTTTCCCAGTTGCAAGAGTTATCCCTTAGATAATCTTCAAATCAGGGTTTGCAATCAACATTACCTTGGTAACAAAGAATTCAATATTCACCGTTAGATGAAAACCTGATTAGACTCAAGCTAATATCTTTCAACTATTAGATCGAACTTAGCTTGTTACACGCAAATAAAAAGTGACTTCATTTAGATATGAGTAACCGTACCTAAACGTGTACACATTGTTGGCTCAACAATAGTTAACCGAAGTTAGCCATATGAACACTTTCATATCAACCTTATTCATCTTAACCACAACTAGTTCAAATGAATCAAATGAAACTAGTTCTAGAGTTGTTCAATTGTTTATATTCTCATAGAAGTATACAAGACACAATTGAAGCAAAATCGATTTTGATTCACTCGAATCAATTCATGAACATTATATCCACGGTTTACAAAAGATTGCATTCCTTATTATATAAATGTATTAGTTCATGAACAAGCCGATTTTAGAACATAACCTTCTCAAGTATGCAAAAGTGTACGCATACCTAAGTGGTCGGACTAGGTTTGGGTTCTCCAGTACGCGAACGTGTACGCATACCACCAAATATCAGTTGAATTCCGGAACTTGAACTTACGCCAATACCTGAACGGGTGCTCATAGTAAGTTCTAGGGCTTTCATTAACCAACCAGTACGCGTACGTGTACGCATACCATGGTTCCCGGACTTGGAATAACTTGCAATAGTTAGCATACAAGTACGCATACTGCGCTATATCCAATCATCGTTAATTTATTCTAAAATCTCATTTCAATCATTGAAACATTCTCAGAATACGGGAATAGATGTCTTACACAAACTATTAGCTTCGAAGTAATTTTCAAATGATCAAATGATCAATACGAAACATTCCGAGACTACATCAAATAACTGTCTCACACAAATCATGTAAGACGTTACCAGGCGATTTCACATGATCATCTTTTGACTTTCGTCAAGAATATAAGATGAACTTGGTTAAAGCGAAATCTTACCAACACATATTTTGAAAAATATGTAAGTGAGTTAAACTCAACTCGAAATATCAAATGTGTATAATCGAAGTCTATATAGCTATACGACTTTTGTCTCAAATAGGAGATAGAGTAGATAGAGTTTTGAGTGATAGATGAGTTCAAGCCTCCACATACCTTTTGTTGGTGAAGTTCTACAAGCTCTCCTTATTATTTCTTCGTCTTCAATCGATGAACGCTGTGAAGTCTAAAGCTCAACTACACTTTCTATCATAATCCGAGACTTAGCTATAAGTAGACTAGAAATCAAGACTTATAGTTTTGACAACTAAACTTGACAAACGAGCTTGAGATAGAAACGCTTGCGAGTTCGACCGAACAGTGCTCTAACAGGTTGCAATCACTAAGATGCATCCTATCCTTATTCAAAGTTTTGAAAATAAAAACAGTGGGAGTTCCGGGAAGTTCACTGGTTGTTGTTGCTTTGGGTTTCTGAAAAAGCGGGAGTATAACAACCACACCCAATAATTCATTCGGAAATCTGTATGGACTAAACTCCAATATAATTCCGAGAGCACCAACTTAATAGCGAGCTCCATCAAGAAAGATATCAAAGAGCTTTATCTCTATTTCTCAATACAATCAACAAATCGAACAGATAGAAATCCGTGAGCCTGATTAATATGAGAAATAACTTGGACGGTATCAAAGAACAATGCCTAAGTGCCAATTAAGTAATATCCAACAAACAAGGTCGGATTTATCAACTGATTGAACTACGCACAACCTATGATATTTCAATTATATAAACAAATATAATGCAGAAAAGAAATAACACAAACACCGGAAATTTTGTTAACGAGGAAACCGCAAATGCAGAAAAATCCCGGGACCTTGTCCAGCTTTGAACAACACAGTGTATTAAGCCGTTATAGATACTAGCCTACTACAAGTTAACTTCGGACTGGAATATATTTGAGCCCTAACCAAGTCTCACACCGATTAAGGTACAATCGTGTTCCCTACGCCTCTAAAACCACGCCAGATTCTGCGCATTTGATTCCCTTAGCTAACCTCACCCACAACTAAGAGTTGCTACGACCCAAAGTCGAAGAATTATAAACAAATCTGTCTCTCACAGACATGTCTATTCTTTATTCGTTTTTTGTTCCGTCTTTTGATAAATCAAGGTGAACAAGAACCGATTGATAATCCGGTCTTATACCCCCGAAGAGCAGCCTAGAAATATCAATCACCTCACAATAACCCAACTGATTAACAAAAAAAGTTATTGCCGAATCACAAGAGTCTAAGAAGAAGAACTGTTGTGATTACTTTTTATATCTTACCTATCGGAGATAAATCTCGAGTAAATCTTAAAGAAGATAAAACTCAAATCGATAGAACAAGTAAGATCAGAATACGCAAATACAGAGAAAAAAGTTGGATCTAGCTTCACGAATCCTAAATGAAGTCTTCAAGTCGTTAACCTAATATGGTTTTGGAAAAACCTAGGTTAAAGGAGAATCGACTCCATTTTGCAACTAGGAAACATGAAAGTGTTAGGATTAGGTTTTCCAGTTGCTAGAGTTCTCCCTTATATAGTCTTTCAAATAAGGGTTGCTTACAATCAAAGATAAGATATCTTAGTAACAAAGCATTGAATATTCACCGTTAGATGAAATCCCGATTTAAGATTCAAGCTAAGTCTGCTTAGAAATTAAGCTATCAATCTCCACCGTTAGATGGTCTTAGCTTATCACACACAAATGAAATATACTTATATTTAGATATGGGTAACCGTACTTAAACATGTATATTGAGTTGGATCAATAATAGTTAACCGAAGTTAGCCATATGAACATTTTTATCTTAGCCTTATTCATCTAACACTTGTAGATCAAATATGATGATCAATCAATGATGAAAGATAATCAAATGAATCTAATTGTGTTTTAAATAGAGTTGTTCAATTGTTCACTATCTCATAGAAATATATATGAACAAATTGAATCAAAATCGGATTGATTCGTAATCATACAAAGTACTTATACAAGAATCAATTCATGAACATTAAGCCACGGTTTGCAAAGTTAATTTGCATTCCTTAAATCATAAATTTTTTAGTTCATCAGTATGAGAATCATACATGACCGATTTTAGAACTTAACCACTGTGTTCGCAAACTAGGTACGCGAACAGCAGCTCCGAACCTTGGCCTAGTCAAGCCGTTCACGAACGCGGTTCGCAAACAACCATCCCGGACCCAACTCGGGTAAACTCGTTCGCATACTAGGTATGCAAACAATAGTTCCAGACCTTCTCATATAAAATCAGCTCGAAATATCAAATGTGTATAATGTAAAAGTCTATATAGCTATACGACTTAGTCTCATTAGAAGATATAATAGAATAAACTTCTGAGTGATAGATAAGTTTTAGTCTCCACATACCATTTGTTGATGAAGTTCCTCTAAGATCCTCAGTAGATCTTCTTATTCAATTGGTGAACGACGTGAAGTCTAAAGCTCAACTACATATTCTATCCTAATCCGAGACATGGCTATAAATAGACAAGAAATCAAGTATATATAGTATTGATCAACTAAACTTTAGAAACAAGCTTGAGATATCAACACGTGCGAGTTTGACCGAGCAGTGATCTAACAATCTCTCCCCCTTTATCAATTTTAGTGACAAAACTATCAATACATATGGATTACAAAACAAATAAACTTTGTAGCTTCTCATCCATCATGCTTGATTTCCTTTGCTCTTCAACATTCCTTGAATTCTTCGCTACTCCAAGTACTCCATCGATTCTGAACGTGTTCAACTCAACATCATTTTTGTTGAGATCCGTAACCATAACAATAAGAAAAAAGATGTTCTCAATCATTGTTATACAGTGTCATAGTATTATTATAAAGAATCAAAGTCCAATTGCATCACAACTTTGACATAATACTATGGTGATATGTATCACTCCCCCTTAGTCAATACTTCCATCTCACAATGAAAACCACTCCCCCTTACATAATGATCCGTAAAATAAATGTATGTAGTGTGAAATAAAAAATTATTCTCCCCCTTTTTATCAATATAAATTGGCAAAGGTACGAAAACTACGAGATCATAATGAAATTCTCAAAGAGATAATTCATGACTAAAAGAGAACATATCGACTTTTGATGAGTGCCAAATATTGCATATTTATACATCTATTTATTGGCATTAAACTCATCTTTTGTGTTCATAAATCAGATATTATCCCAGATTCTGTGTCTTCTTTGTTTTCAAGAATAAATATTTGTACTAATTAATTTTGTGTTTTTAGGTAATAAATAAAGCTCGGAGAAATTGAGGAGCCAAAAGAGCGAAGAATTGGAGGCAAGCGTCTATGGAACAGAAAGCCAAAGCCCGCGCGCGCAACAGTTGCAACCCAACAAGGAGCAACCCATCTACAAGACATGGGCTTGAGCTAGCCATGACCCGGATCCGAGCCCGTCCTTTCCAAGCCGTTGAGATCTTCATTTCATGCATCCAACGCTCGCTGCAGCTCTCTCACATCATTTCTCGCTGCTCCCGCTCAACACCAAAACATCCTGACGCTCCCTGAGCCGTTCAGATCTCGCCCGCCACATCCGACGCTCGCTCCACCCATCACTTCGATCCTTCCTGTGACCGCTTCACACCCTAGTTGCCTATACCTACACCATCGACAAAACCCATTTTCACTTTCTCTTTCTTTCTTCATCTTCTCTTTCTTTCACCCGACCATTTCAGAGAAACCCTTACCTCTCCTCTCTTCCTCCCTCTCCCTGACAAAACCAAAACCACCACCTCCATCTCCTGTCATCACAACAGCCACCTTCGCCCCTCCTAATCGCTCTCTAGCTCTTTCGTAGCTTCTTCCCTAGGAGCTAAGAGAGAGATAGAAAGAATTAGGTTAGGGTTACATCAAATCAAGGGAAAATCAGGGTGAGGAGTTCTCAGAGCCGCACAAGCAGAGGAGACAACCGATTAGGTTTTTGGGTAAGAGGTATTCGATTAATTTATGTTTTAAAGGGAATTAGGGTTTTGAGTTTTGCATGTATAAATAGAATAGTCTGTGGTTGTGAGAAGGGGATGCCTGGGCTAGCCAGAGCACAAACCTAGTGTAATTTGTAGTTTAAATTATCTTAATTATGTTTTAATTCCATCAGCCAGGGTGTTTGATGAAACCCCTGTTCATATGTTAAGTTAACTCATATCAAAATTTGTGTCTTGTTATGCTTAATTGAGAAGAGTAATTGTATGCTGTATGGATCAAACAAACTTGTGATAGTTTGTACTGTAAGAAGACAAGCTATGCTAGGAGTAAGTTAGTGAAATCAGTTGAATTACTTTAGGAGTAATTAGTTAGCCAACAAACCAAATGAGCTTGTGATAGTTTGTACTGTGAAAACACAAGTTATACTAGGAGTGAGTTAGGATAGTTTGCTAAAGAATTTCTCCACCTGAGGCCTTCAAAGGGAGGTATAAGACATGAATGGAGTATGTTTTGCCTTAGCATAGGATTATGAGGTGAAGTCTAACACCCAAAGGTTTCTCTATCTGTTTACAATTTACCTTGCTGCTTTAGTTTAGAGTCACTACACATCAACTTGTCGTTTCGACACTAAAAACACCCCAAATTGTGTTACATTACATAGAAATCAGTAAGTAAAGCCATAGATCAACATATAGCACCACAAGTCTCTGTGGTTCGACCCGTATTTGCCTTGTGCTACATTGAAGACACCGTGCACTTGCGGTATAACATGTAGGCATAAAAAGAAACACATTACCAAGCCTACCAAGTTTTTGGCGCCGTTGCCGGGGACTTGGCGTGTGCTGTGTTGATTGTTGGCCTGTCTTTACTGAATTGCATTTCACCTTGTACATACTTGCTTTGAAGTATTACTTTTATCCCTGTATTAGTATAACTTAGCTGCTAGTGTTAATTTCATTTTCTTCTTCTGTTAATTTTCTTATTCTGTTACAATCATTGCATTTTAGTAGTTAATCTTAACTGCATTTTAGTATCCTCATCTGTGCATTGCATTTAGCATCTGTCTTTGCATTTGTACATTGTCATATCTGTTAACTCTTCTTCTTGTTCAACTCATCTGCAGCTTGCATCTCATCTGTTGCATATCTGTAGAGCTTTTTACTTTTAGCTCAGCTGAAGTATTGTCACTAGTTTACAAGGAAACTAAGCATCATTGCTCTGTAGCTTAGTGTTAATTGTAACTCTTGGTCCCAGTCAGTCCAAATAAGCATAACAACTATTGCTTTTCCCCTGTGTCAGTCCAAAAACTCCCAGTTGCTTATGCCAGTGTTAATGTTCATTCCCTTTGCTATAACCTGCACTTTTATGAGAACTAAACTTCCCCTCTGAGTAGCAGGTACCTGTGCTGCTACTGCTGTGCAAGCCAAAGGAAGGAAGATAAGGAAAAGCTCAGGCTTTGAGGTTAGCCTGTGAATGAGCTAGAATTTTGAACTTTGTATTGCCCTGTGATGCCTGCTGAACTAGTGTTGTCTTTGAGCTGAGTTTTAACATGATGGGCATATGTGAAATTGTCACCACTTCCATGAGCTGCACCTTACCACTCTGCACATTGTTAGCCTGCTGATATGTGCAGTAGTGAAATTGTGTTGAACATCTTTGTTTATGCACCAGTGAGCCATTACTCACTGAATGAATGCATGACTTGTCATTTGACCAACATATGTTGAATGGTAGACCTTTTTCACCTGATAATCTTTAGTCTGTGTATATAGCTGTGAGTTTAAGCTGTGATTCCTTGGATTCATCAAGACCTGCGCTTAACTCCAGCCCCTGAAGCTATGAGTTTAAGCTGCAAACCCCAGCTGGCATCTTCAACCATGCTTCTTGCACACCCTGATTGGCACAAATATGATTCTGTGATGCATGAGCTGTGAATTTAAGTTTAGCCAGATTTGTTACTGATCTGTGAAACACTGAAATTCGGCGAGCACATTTGTTTATTTGCATGTTACCAGCTTTGCATGAGAAAACCCTTGCTAGATAGTGCTTAACACCTGAAGTTTCACTCAGTTTCGTGTGGTCTGTACTGTGGAATCTAGGCCTCTACAAGGCCTGTGCTACAACCCCTTAGTTCCATCTGCCTTGTGCTCAACTCCAGCCCCTGTAGCTGTTGAGCTTGAGTGCAACCTGTTTAGCCTAGGATAGGTGTAGCCGCAAACCCAAGGCCTGTGCTGTAACTCCTTGGCCTCGACTAGAACTGCGCTTAGCTCCAGCCCCTGTAGCTGTGAGTTTGAGCTACAAATTGGATAGCCAAGTGAGCTGAAAGCTCAAGTGAAGTCAACTGTGACAAAGTTTGTATTAGCATTCACCTGTCATTTGTGCAACAAATTCACCTGTCACCTGTCAAACAAGTTTGTATTAACAAAGGCCAAGTGACATCAAACTGTTAAGCCTGCAAGCATATTGAAACCCTGTCAACTGGCCTGCAAGCCTTAAACTGTGCATCTGTGAAAACCTGTGTGTTTTCCAACTGTGTTGTACTCTGTTCAACTGTTGCATTTGCTGACCCAGTGAACCTTGCACACTCTAAACATAAACCTGAGCATGTTCTTTTGCATCTGTGAATGACCCTGTGCATCATTGAAAGTGTGCTGAGCATCATTGTCTCTGAATCTGTGAAACCCTGTTGACTCTGTCACCCATTTTCTCATCTGTGCATCTGTACATTGGCTAAACTTGTCACTTGCTAAGCCATCTGCCCTGCTAATATTTGCATACTTTGTGCTTGATCTCTAACAACTGAGGTCAACTGACCCAGTTGACATCATCTGTGTTAGCTTCGTTTTATGCAATCTGTGTGTGATCTTGTGACATGTGATTGAGTTGTTGAGTAGAAGGATTTATGATTAACATTTAGCCTGTTGATTTTCAAACACACTACCCAGCACATGCTTCACCATTGAGTGAGCACAACCCTTCAACCTGTGCACTCCACTCTGTTTTCACTCTCCTTGTTCACCTCCTGTGTTGTGACCTGCACTTAGTTCTATGCTGTGCTGTGCATGAACTTGCCAAGCAAAGCTGTAAAATCTCAACAGCGAGTACAAGCACCCCTGTGTGTTTAAGTTTGAGAAATCAGGTATCATCTCTGTGATTTTGTGCTGCTTTGTGTTGTGATTCATTTGCCAATCTGCACAAGCTTGCTAAGCTGTGCTGAGATTTGCACTTAGACTTTTGCATACTGCCAACCTTCAGCCCACATCATCTGGGCTTTACAACATCCAAGGTGCAACAACCTTCAACCCACATAGGCCACACTGCTGAGCTGTGCACAAAACTGAGCCCACAACAGCTGGGATTTGCATAACAACCTAGGCTTTGCACATAACCTGGGCTGTGCATTTTTCATACAACCTTCAGGCCACATAACTTGGCCTGCATAGCTGGGCCGTTCAGCTGCTGGGCTGTACAAAAACCAAACCAGCCCACAATAAACCAAATCCCACATATACCAAAACCCACTTAAACCAAAAATGAGCCCACAACAACTGGGTTTTGCATGAACTGGGCTTTGCACTCCTGTGGGCTTAATTCTAAAAATTGGGTGCCATTTTCTTGTATCACCTTGGCTTCTCTATGTTGATATGCTTTGATTCTTGTTGAGTCCAAATTGAGTGGCTAGACTATGTCAGGATTTTGGTCTGCAACAGGGGATGGCCAGAAATCAATTTGAGAGCTTGCTTACGGGCATGCCTCACAGTATGAACTCCCCACAGTCCATGATGATTTTAGGGAATATTATGAGCCTTCTCAGGGCCCTGACCTTGACTTCACATACCCTAGTCATTCTTCACATGTATCATCCACCACAGGTTGAACATGAGCACTTTTCTCATACCCAGTCATCACTTTTAGATCAATTAGAAGCTCCAGTATCTGCTTTAGAAAGGCAATTACATGAGAAATCTGTCGAATCTAATTCGTCTAGGAAATATGAAATGTATGCTTGTACCTTATGTGGTAGCTTAGGCCACCCTGCTGAGAACTGATATATTTTGCATGATTTTAGGCAGTCTAGGGAAGGCCATGATAATCCAATGTACGAATTATCTAGAAGTGACTATACTGGTAATCATTGGGACCATAATCAGCCTTTCAAAGGTTGCGATCAGTATTCTAAGAACCCTTATAACCATGCACACATGCATCATCAACCACCATGGTAGGATGAACAATGTTATACTCCCCCAACCCCTTGTATGCAGTCACTAATGGAAAATCTCATAGAGCAAAACAATGATATACTTGGATGGAAAATGCATGATCATCTCTTCTCTAGTGAACCATGTGCACAACCATGTAATGATCATTCATATGAAACATGCATACTCACTAGTGAAAACTCTCCCTCAAATGAACCTAATCTAGAGGTGAATGAGTACACTAGAAATGCTACAATTTTGAATAGGGAAATGCATTTTTGTTATGATGATGATGATGATGATGATGAATATGAAGAGCATGTGTATTTTGAAAATGTAGTGAAATCTTTAGGTTCAGAGACATTAAGCTTCTCTTCTGTGAACCCTATGAATGATGCTTCTTCTAATATTCATACTTGTGCTGCTGATATGGAACTTGTGCAATTGTCCTGTGAAAGTGAGCATGCTACACAACTTGTTTGTGACTTAAGAAAGGATGAATCTTCTGTTGACACTAATGTTCTTTTGGATCATGATATTATTTGTGTGTCTGATTCCCTGCCCATGTCACAATATGTTGCCTCCTCTGATGATTATGACATGGAGATTGATGAATTGTTCTATGCAGGTGAACATGATTTACCTTCTTCTGATCTTAGGAAAGTGTGTGATGGTGCAAATGATCTTATACATGAAAACAACTTAGATGTACCTAATCCCTCTCCTAAGGCACAGATTGAAATTCCTCCACCAAACCTAGGTGTAGTTTGTAACAGAATTGCAAAACCAACTTTTCTGAAAATGCCTAATTTAGGCCTAGAGCTTTGTGCTTCCCAAGTCCTCTTGGACTATTTTGCATCAAAGTATAACACTTTTAAGGAGCCACGGTTGGAATGTGTATATCTGCCTGTTCTTAGCAAAACTCATTTTGAGTTAGACCTTTTGCATGATGTACCTTTAAAATTGCAAGATTTTGTGCTCAAAACCACATCTGTTGACAAGTTTAGGTTTGGGGGTAACTTGTTCACGTATGCAATCTTTCCTACACTCTCATGTTATATGTGTGTAAGGCTGTTGATGTTTGTACATATTGTCTTTTGGGTTGATCCTCAACTCTTTAGATTGTTGGTGTATGGTGAATTTTCATTGTATATAATCCAAAGTAGGACTTGTTAAATTTTCTTTTCTTGAATCGGTTGAGTCTTCTTGTACATATATTGTGCTAATCCGATATGATCTCCACTGAGAATGTTGGATTCTAGCCTTAACTAATGAAGCTCTAACCTTGCTCCCGCCGACATACCGGTAATCTCTTCCCTTTTCTCTTATCAACATAGTTCTCATGGTATGTGACTTTTTGAATTCTTATTATCTGTTGACACATTGAGGACAATGTTTGATTTAGGTTTGGGGGTACATTTTCATGTAGAGTTTTTAGTCTTTTATTTTCAAAAAAAAAAAAAAAAAAAAAAAAAAAAAAAAAAAACTTTTGCAAATAAAAGCCTCTAACTTTTAGAGATTTTAGAGTCACTAGCATGCTTCTAGCTATGTTTACATAGAGAGTCTGACCGAAATAACAGAACTTAGAAGTACTGGAGAACACAATCGGGTTTCTTAGTTGATTAGAGCGTTAAAGTTGGATTTAACCATATCGGAGGGCGAATTAGGTCTTTGTTTAGATATTCGGTAGAATTGTGATCACCCATAGTGGAGACTACCCATTTTACATCAAGCGAGGTACCGACCTTCACTCTTTGTGACTTTCTAGAAAAGCTGTTAGAGTGTGTGTCACCGTACGTCAATTCCGGGTAGGAATGGTGAGCTACCCAACTTCGCACCACTTTCAGCACTATTTTTGATCTCTTGAGTGCTAATTCCGTCAATCATGAGGGTGACGTTTAAAGATGAAAACTTCTTCTAAATACCGATTTGCAGTTAACATCACTCTCTCCCTCTCAATCAACACATTCATAGAAACACATCATCGTCAGCAAGCGGAGCATCATAAGAATATTTGAAGAAAAGTTGAGATAGTCCAAGGTTTACATGCAACAAAGAAAAAGAAGATGAGAATTAATGAAATGTGAAAAATTGAGTTTTATTGTTATTTTCATTCCAAGTTAATCTAAAAAAAAACAAAAAAAAAAAAATTGTCAAGTTTTTGTGAAGTTCAGAAGTTCGTCATCAACATTTGAAGACCGAAGACCGAAGATTGAAGACGTTTCTATGAATGCTGAGAGAGTGATATTAATTGCCGATCGGGTGAGAAGGTAAGTGAGTACTCCCACCCTTGCTAATGGTTGATTTCGTTTCTTAGAGATCATCAGAAAAAGATTCTTTTGTCCACACTTCTGTGGAGTCTCCGAAATTATTTCGGAAGGTTATCCTTCTTACCTTCAACGTGTGCAGGATTTATCTCTTTATTCCCGCCCGCACACATGAGAGACTAAAAAGCGATCTTTTTGAGTGCAATTATCATAAAACCCTATTGGTGAGGCGAAGTCGAGGCTTATGATCACAATCGAATCCGAATTCTTTCATATGGTATGGTTATTTCTCGCTCAGCACTTAAGGATGAGAATGCGTTCTTTGATAGTTCTAACTTCGTGTTACTAGCATGCAGAAACTCTATGTCCTCATAACTCCTTGGATGCTTGAGACTCTTTTACACTCTGAAGTTGGAGAAGGTTTTGTGGGTACACCTCTGGTAAACCCTCACGAGACTACAACTCGTCCACTAGGGACACCTAGGGGTTTAAAGGCTTAGTGCATACGCTAAATGCATTCGAGAGACCTGCGACAGGGGTATAGTTAGGATTTCTTAATTTCTGTTTCACTTGAGGACAAGTAAAATTCAGGTTTGGGGGTATTTGATGAGTGCCAAATATTGCATATTTATACACCTTTTATTGGCATTAAACTCATCTTTTGTGTTCGTAAATCAGATATTATCCCAGATTCTGTGTCTTCTTTGTTTTCAAGAATAAATATTTGTACTAATTAATTTTGTGTTTTTAGGTAATAAATAAAGCTCGGAGAAATTGAGGAGCCAAAAGAGCGAAGAATTGGAGGCAAGCGTCTATGGAACAGAAAGCCAAAGCCGCGCGAATAGCTTGCAACCCAACAAGGAGCAACCCATCTACAAGACATGGGCTTGAGCTAGCCATGACCCGGATCCGAGCCCGTCCTTTCCAAGCCGTTAAGATCTTCATTTCATGCATCCAACGCTCGCTGCAGCTCTCTCACATCATTTCTCGCTGCTCCCGCTCAACACCAAAACATCCTGACGCTCCCTGAGCCGTTCAGATCTCGCCCGCCACATCCGACGCTCGCTCCACCCATCACTTCGATCCTTGCTGTGCCCGCTTCACACCCTAGTTGCCTATACCTACACCATCGACAAAACCCATTTTCACTTTCTCTTTCTTTCTTCATCTTCTCTTTCTTTCACCCGACCATTTCAGAGAAACCCTTACCTCTCCTCTCTTCCTCCCTCTCCCTGACAAAACCAAAACCACCACCTCCATCTCCTGTCATCACAACAGCCGCCTTCGCCCCTCCTAATCGCTCTCTAGCTCTTTCGTAGCTTCTTCCCTAGGAGCTAAGAGAGAGATAGAAAGAATTAGGTTAGGGTTACATCAAATCAAGGGAAAATCAGGGTGAGGAGTTCTCAGAGCCACACAAGCAGAGGAGACAACCGATTAGGTTTTTGGGTAAGAGGGTATTCGATTAATTTATGTTTTAAAGTAAATTAGGGTTTTGAGTTTTGCATGTATAAATAGAATAGTCTGTGGTTGTGAGAAGGGGAGCCTGGGCTAGCCAGAGCACAAACCTAGTGTAATTTGTAGTTTAAATTATCTTAATTATGTTTTAATTCCATCAGCCAGGGTGTTTGATGAAACCCCTGTTCATATGTTAAGTTAACTCATATCAAAATTTGTGTCTTGTTATGCTTAATTGAGAAGAGTAATTGTATGCTGTATGGATCAAACAAACTTGTGATAGTTTGTACTGTAAGAAGACAAGCTATGCTAGGAGTAAGTTAGTGAAATCAGTTGAATTACTTTAGGAGTAATTAGTTAGCCAACAAACCAAATGAGCTTGTGATAGTTTGTACTTGTGGAAAACACAAGTTATACTAGGAGTGAGTTAGGATAGTTTGCTAAAGAATTTCTCCACCTGAGGCCTTCAAAGGGAGGTATAAGACATGAATGGAGTATGTTTTGCCTTAGCATAGGATTATGAGGTGAAGTCTAACACCCCAGTGCTCTCTATCTGTTTACAATTTACCTTGCTGCTTTAGTTTAGAGTCACTACACATCAACTTGTCGTTTCGACACTAAAAACACCCCAAATTGTGTTACATTACATAGAAATCAGTAAGTAAAGCCATAGATCAACATATAGCACCACAAGTCTCTGTGGTTCGACCCGTATTTGCCTTGTGCTACATTGAAGACACCGTGCACTTGCGGTATAACATGTAGGCATAAAAAGAAACACATTCCCAAGCCTACCAACTTTGTTCGATGATTTCACATAGTCGAAACTTAGTGTATTCATCAAGGAGTTTATAAAGATACAAGATAACTCCTACAATATTTTACAACTGCACTTCCCACAAAGATATGGCAATTAAGCACAAGTTCAATTAAGAACTCTCCCCCATTTGATGTCATTCCCAAGAGAACAACATGATCGACCTTACTTTTACGAGAAAATAAAAATTTCTTTGGACGTCATTTGTTAATGTCCAAAATATCATCGATTAAACTAGTCACAAGAGAACCTTTATAATTAATTTAACCGGAAACGATATCCACTAATCATGCCAACTGTCTATCCACCCATTCACATAAAGTATAGTGTACCTTGGAGGGAATGGGTTTGAAGAAGATGCAAACCACACACTTCGAGCAAAGGGATAATTAACAAGAATATGCTCAAGATGCTCTCCTTGTTGCGAACATAAAACACAATTTTTTTGAATATCTTTATACCTCACTAGGCTATATGCCGTAACTATCACGTTTTGCATAAATTTGTAAATTTATAAACAGTTCTAGGTGAGGATTCTATTTCCCAAATTTGATCCCTGATAGAGTTATGGATTTTTTGTTGGTTTACAATTGAAGTATACAAGGTTTTTTTTGAGAAGTTTCCATCTGTCCTTAGTGTCCACCTAATTCTATCATTCTTAGACAAATTCACGGTAATCATAGAGATTATTTCTATTGTGGCAGGGTCAAATATGCTTTGAAGAAGGATAATATTTCAAGAACAAGATTTAGGAAGGAGAAGGTGAGAGACTAAGAAAACATTAAGTGGAAGGGCAGTTGGAGTCAATTCCATGTCCATGGGTATCTAGTTTCTTCAAGAATGTGAATGGAGCTGCCATCCCCAACTTCCAAAACGCAATGAGGTTTGGTTTGATTTAATCGTTTTTGTATACAGTTCCACATCCAAGATCCTGTTTTAATAATTTTTGTATCAACACCATGTCTACAATTCCTAAAATATTTTTCTTTAAGTGCAACAACCCAAGATTCATCATGATTTGTCTACAAATTCCATGCCAATCTACCTAGTTGAGCTAAGTTGTTAGCCTCAATGTCTCTAAAACTAGACCGCCTTCATTAATAGATTTACAAAGAGCTATCCAAGCTTTGGGATAAAAGCCCCTTTTACCTTCTTTCCCCACCAAAAATATCTTTATAGGGAAATGAGTTGGTCGGTAATATTTTTTGGAATCTTAAAACAGCCCATTTGATAAATGGAGGGTGTTTCAAGAATGGATTTGACCACTACAGTTCTTGCTGCTAGAGAGAGAGAGTTCTTCATCTCCAATTTTGTAGCCTACTTCTAAATCTAGCAACCATCGAGTCAAAACATTGAATTTTTGAACCCGAAATGAAAATGGGAGTACCCAAGTAAGAGTATGAGATATTAAAGTTTTGGATTTTCAGAATTTTTATTATCATTTTCCCAAATTTATTAGGAAATTTGTGGCTGAAAAATATTCAAGAATTTTGGAAATTTATCATCTGCCCCGAGGCATTACTAAAGGTATTGATTACTTCTAGAATGTTTTTGGCATCGACAAGAGTATCCTTAGAAAATAAGATACAATCGTCAGCGAATAACAAGTGGGAAATAGGAATACTATTCCTAGTTACACCAATTCCTCTAGTCTTACATTCGAACTCGTTTTTCCTTAAAAACATAGTGGGGCCTTCCATACAAATCAGGAAAAGCTAAGGGGAGAGTGGATCCCCTTGCCTAATTCCTTTTGAAGGGTGGATTTTTTTTCTTCCAGCAGAGCCATTACACAAGATTGCAATGGAAGTGGTGCTGATGCATTGCTGAATAAGAGAACACCATGTCTATGAAAACCCAATTTTTCATTATTTGTATGAGATAGGTCCACCTGACTCTATCGAAAGATTTACTCATATTGAGTTTGATTCCCATCAACCCAACTTTGGATTTACATTTCTACATCGTGTGAACTGTGAACTACCTCTTGAGCCATTTTGATATTATCGGTTATCTTGCTATTGGGCATGAAATCTCATTGGAAATGAGAAATAATTCTAGATAATATTGGTCTTAGTCTATTGGCTACAAGTTTAGATATAATTTTATAAGTTGTGTTACAAAGACTAATCGGTTTGATGTCCAAGGGACTAGAAGGATTGTCTTTCTTAGGAATTAAGGCAATAAAGGTGGTGTTTATCTCCTTAAGAGTATGTTTGGTTCGAAAGAAGTGTTGAACCATATTCACAATGTCATTACTAATGATTGGCCATTGATGGAAGAAGAATTTACATTAAAGAGTGAAAGAACCTAGCATTTTTTCCTTACACTTTTCTTTCCTGATTTTCTCATTTCTTTAAAATGGTTAGTGATCATTATAATAAGTTCCATTTTTATCAAACTTCTTCTTCTATGTGAAAGTAGTATTTTTTCCTTACACTTTTCGCCGATTTTCTCTCGATCATATAATAATTCCCATCTAATATTTGTTCTTTGCTGCCATCCTGATTGAACCCTCATTTGGGGCATACATATGGATGACCCTAACTAGCGTGGGGTCATAAGGGGTGTCTAATGAGTGGTTAAGTTACCTAATACCCTTGATTAATTAATTAATTTTTAATATTAACTTTTTAAATTTATTTTTTTATATATTTTTTTAATTTTTTTTTTGAAAATGTTTAAGTTTTTTTTTTTCTTATTGCATGGAATTTTTTTTTACGAAAATTACAGAGCAAAGTTTGGCTAACAATAAAATCAAAACTATCAGCCAAACTTCTCTTCTTCTTTTTTCATCCCGAAAGTGTCGATGAACAGTTCGGCTGATAATTAAACACGAAGATGTTAGCCGAACTTCACTTTATGAAGAATAATATTAAGTTCGGATGTCCTGTTTTTTTATCGAATCTAGGTATGTTGTCACAAAACACAAGTTCGGCTGATTTATTATCAGCCGAACCTACGTATGTTTAGTTCGACATATCACTTGTCCGCCGAACTTAGATTCGTAAATAAAAAATTTAACAATTTTTTATTTTTAAAAAAGTTATTTTTTTTAAATTAAAATAAAAAATTAAAAAAATATTTTTTTAAGGAAATACTTTTTTTTATTAAACTACATATTTTGATAAAGTTAAGAAGCTTCCGTCCAATTTTCATTATCTACAAGAGACTATAAATAAAAATAAATCAAACACCACCCTTGGTTGGAAGCCGAGCAACAAGTTCGAGCTCCCACCCCTTTTTGAATAAAAACACCTAACTTATGAAAAATAAAGCTATCCCCCGAAGATGATGTGTGTTCAAACCACAAACTAAAGGCGTATCATTACTAACCAAACAATTCTTTTGCTACGCTTGAAAAAGGCAATAAAATCATCGCTAAGCTCTCCTAAAAGTGGTAAAAGCTAAGACATTCAAACCAGTCAAGCCATTTCGGAAAGCGGCGTAAACACTGGATGATAAATATTTAGTGTGCTTTCACCACTTTGGGAGAGCTTTGTGAGGAGTTGCTTTGTTTTTTAAGCTAGAAATAGCTTGGTCTAGGCGGTTTATTTTTCATAGGTTGGAGTAAAGGTGCCGAGCTCCATCACAACTAAGGTGTGTATGAGTCCTAATTTGCATCCAAAAAAAAAAAAATTAGAGACTTTTTTGACATCCATACACACATCTTGCCTGTTCCCCAAAGTTTTCCCATTTGAGGACAAGGATATCGGAATTAACATGGAAGGGGCGTAGGTCCTTGTTCTCGCCCCCTCGCCGTTTCGGTTATAATACCCATGAGGCTCATGGTAGGTTAGCCTCAATTTTTTATTTTAATTTAAAAATAATAAAAAAATATAAATAATAAGGGCATTTTTGTCATTATGAAAAATGGCTAGATAAGGGGTACCTTAGAAATACTATTTCCAACCCTATTTTTGTCTTATTCAATATGCCCCAAAATTTTAATCTATGCCCCAAATGATGGTTCTCCTGATTAGTAGAACCCCTCAAATACAAGCCCATTGAAGCTTGCCACTCATCTAAAACCTGGGTCCGCCCAGAAAACAAAAGTCCAAACCTTTTAGCTTCTTAACACGTGTTGAAACCTGAAACTCTCTTGGCTCTCGAACTACTGAAAAGTGAAAAGAAAACCTGCAGCTTACCGGCTACCGCCACTTTCAACGAAATATCCAGAAGACTATACAAAAATCCCGTTGTAAAACCCGACACGTGTCGATAACCCATCTAACAAATGTTTGTCTCTTTACTCCGCGTTTCCGTCATCAAAGCACTGCCTTGATGTACTGCACTCACTTCAATCCACTTCAGTCTTCAATGATAATGCTCAGCTCTGCTCTTCTCCTCTGTTCTATTGTCTCTTATTAAATTTATCCGGTGAGATTTTCAAGAAGAAGACATGTATTCCGTTTAAGGAGCTTCAATATCCCCGGCACTCACTACCAGGTATGCAAAAGATCTCCATTTTCTAGTTCTGTTTCAAGGTTATGTAAAGGATCTCCACTTTTTAGTCTGTTTCAAGGTTTTTTAGGACTTTAGGGTTTCATTTGTGAATCTGTGTTCATATGATGTGGTGGGTTTGTCTAGTTTGAGTTTACTTTTGTATGATTTCTTAAAAGAGGAAAAAAATTTGGGAAACCCCCAAAGAGAAGTAGAAAGGGATTTCATGTTAGCCTGGCTGGATTAAAGGTAAGAGGGGGCAATTGCCCCCACTTGCCTTCACCTCAGTCCATAGAATGATTGATTGCTGTATCACTAAAGCCTTCGATAGAAAGGGAGTCTTGAAATTTGAGTTGTGCATTTCTTGAATCTATGAAATGTGAAGTTTTTGGTTTAGTACTTATTGTTTTTTTGAACTGGTCATTGTAGGTTCAGGTTTAATTATGGCGACTGACTTACAGGAAGAGTTAAGCAGACTGCAGAATGCTGCTCTTAGATTAACTGCGGAATTAGGTGGAAAGAATGAGAAATTGAAACACATGGGAAAAATGTTGGAAGAAAATTCGACATCCCTTAGTCGAATGACGGAGAAGAGAGATCACCTAAATCGAGCTTATAATGCAGGTAAACTACTGTTCCGTGTTCGCATTCTTCTGATGCGTGTGTGCACATTCGTTCAGCTAACCTTTTTTTTTGGGTATCACCTGATTTAACTTCAATGGTCATGTTCTTGATTTTGATTCAGAAAAGAGAAAAATGAAGAGGACTATGGATGAAAATGAAAGGTTGATGAGAGAGTTTGAAGCTCAAAGGAAAGAAATTGAACAGCAGGCTAAGGAAATTGAAAAGCGTGACACCCAATTGGATTTCAAAAGCAAGGAACTTCAAGTTTTAAGAATGCTAAAAGATGGGACACAGGCTTCACAGAAGATAAACACTGTGCAAGGAAAGCATGGAGGAGTGGGGAACATGGGTAGTCCTGACAAGGTTCAAGTCCAAATTGGTACGAATGGTCTGCACAATGAACTGGAAGTGAAAGATTATGAGTTGGATAGTGAACTTACCCCGAAGCAAACCCTTGTTGGCAAAGAGCATAGGAGTAACCATGAACTACAGGAGGCGCGCAAAGTTTCAATCGAGGTAAGAAGTTATAAATTGACTTATTCTGCATGCACCTAAAGTTTTCATATTCTGGTTTTAAGAATTCTAGACATTGTGTCACAGGCTTCAAGCAAGATAACCACTGTGCAAGGGAAGCCAAAGCATCAAGCAGTGGAAACCGTGAGTAGTCGGGACAAGGTTCGGGTCCAAATTGATACGAATGGTCTGCACAATGAACTGGAAGAGAAAGCTTATGAATTGGATAATGAGCTTAGCCGGAAGCAAATATTTGTCGGCAAAGAGCACAGGAGTAACCGTGATCTACAGGAGGCGTGCAAAGTTTCAATCGAGGTAAGAAGTTTGTTAATTGACTTATTCTGCATGCACCAAAAGTTTTCATCTTTTGCTCGAAAAAGGAAGTTATGATTTTTAAATGCGATATTTGAGGTGATTGTGTCCTAATGTTGGGATAAGACGGTTGGAGGAACTGAATGTGAAAACATTTCGAGGTACTTGCAATCGGAAGTTCTCATCTATGGAACTGGAAACAAAATCTGCTGAGTGGTGTTCATTATAGCAGAGTGGTATGCTTTTAAGAATGTCACTTTGAATCAGAACTTATATGTGAGTAATCGATCTACAAAACTCTTATACTACGAAACCTGTGTGTTGCAGAAAATTACTAAGGAAGATGATGAAAAACCTATAGAGGTGATAGAGGAATGGGGCAAGGGAGATGTTGAAGGCAGTGGAGGAGTAGAATGCAATGCCTTCCAAGATACGTTTCCTCCAATCCCGCCATCAGAATATTTGGTTGATCCATGCAATGATATGTCGAACAACAGCTCAGATCTTTCCACTGTACTCCCTGGTTCGGTGAGTTTCTTTGGTCCCAACAATGATGACATGATTATTTTATCCATTTTTAAAGTTAGTCTTCAATTTCAAGTGACCATCACTGACGAGTTTGAATAATACTACCAAACCTGTCTGGTGCAGAATGTTACTAAGGAAGATGATGAACAGCTGATAGAGGAACGGGGCAAGGGAGATATTGGAGGCAGTGGAGGAGTAGAATGCAATGCCTTTCAAGATATGTCTCCTCCAATCCCACCACCAGAATCTTTGGTTGATCCGTGCAATGATATGCTGAACGACAATTCTTATCTTTCCAGTGCACTCCCTGTCCCGGTGAGTTTCTTTGGCCGTGTTTGGTCCCAACAATCATGACATGCATTTAGCCCTTGATGCTCACTAATTATTTTATCTATTTCTAGAATACTTATAATTTGCAATAATTTTTACTTTGAAATATGTTGGTCTTAAGTTACTGTTTTACCTACACATTCAACTGATAAATGGATTTACAATCTGTGGTCACCTTGTAAATTGGGACTCCATTGGCCCAGTTTTTTATTGTTTAAAGCTTGCTTCTGCAGAGTATCCCACATCACTGGTTATTTAATACAGATTGCATCTCAGGGCACATTAAAGTGTCCTCGCTATTTCCAAATAGTAATTGTCCATTTATCCATTTACCGAGACTTATAATCCTAAATAAATCATGAGAACTGTTAATGTGAGCTCATATCCCGCTAATCCGTCTATCTGAGATGTCTCAACTAAAAAGGATGAAAATTAGACACCTTTGTTGGCCATGTCAGCGAGATCTTGTTAACGCATTTACGACGCGTGTTAAGAAGTCTCCTCTATGTTAATTTTAGGGAATTAGACTGTTACACAATCACTGAGATGCAGGGTTGACTTAAATACCATAGAGTTGGCTGATAGAATATGTTCTCCAACATTAGATGTTGGGTGACCAAATTTAACTTGGCTGGAATTGCGTGGCATCAATTACGAATCAATTCATTCAGTCAGGCCAAGTTGGTCCATGTTATATTACTCTTGTTTTATCCCAAATGAATAAAGAACTGAGTTTATATGCGAGTTTTTCTGGTACTCACTTCTCGTCTGCTGCACTTCTCAGGCTGATGAAATTGCTGAATTGGAATGGTTATCAACCTTTGTTGACGATTCTTTGTCAGCTGGAGGCATCACTGTGGACATAGACTACTCGAACAACAATAAGAAGGATGACTCTGCTACGATCCTTAAGAATAACAGCTCTTGCTCTGGTGGAAAGACAATGCCTCCCACTCCTGACACTGTTGCTCCTACAAATGTACGGAGCAAGCGCCCACGATCAGCAGTTCTCTACGAAAAACCCGCTCCAAATTTAGCCTCTCACGAATCATGTTTGATTGATGTCGAAATCCAACAAATGCAGTATTTCGCAAAATCCCATCCATCATATACACCCAATTTTAATGGAAAAGAACAGAAGAAGAAGAAGAAGAAAATAAAGAGGCTGCCACCATGTATGCCAAGTTATAGCTCAGACCATGACAACTCGCTTCAACAACAGCAGCAGTCTGGTTTGGCATACCAAAAATGTTCACATTGTGAGGTAACAAAGACCTCAATATGGAGAGAAGGTCCAATGGGTCCTGGAACCCTCTGCAACGTGTGTGGTATGCGTTATAAGTCAGGGCTACTCTTCCCTGAATACCGTCCTAAAGCAAGTCCAACATTCGTAGCTTCAAAACGCGCCAACTCTCACAAGAAGAAGGTCCTGGAAACGAGGGTCAAAGGTACACCTGCCAGATGCATTCAGCTCCAGAATTCTTACTAGCTAGAAATGCCCATACGCTTGATTGGATATATATATATATATATATATATAAGTAGGAACCTTGGAAATAGTTGGAAATAGACACATACTCAGAAGTTTCCTTTTTTCATTTAAGCCTTCACTTTTAGTTCTGTTATTCTGTATGTTGTACCAAGGTAGTGGTTGGGGGTGGGGGTGGGGGTGGGGGTGGGGGTGGGAGGATAGGAGCAGTATATGACTAACAATATGTTAGCTTGCTAGAGAGAAAGGTAACTTAAGAAGGCTTAGGGTAGGATTTAGAGTGTTTTAGAGAACAAGAAGAAAGCTTTAAATCCTCCTCTCTTTTTTTTGGTTTCGAAATATTTCACAGAACTTATCCTTGTAGGTAGTGGAGAAGCTTTCTTTTTGCTTGTAACATAACCAAATTAAACACTCTAAAAATGTTACTCCCTCCGTTTCTAGAAAAGAGATACTTTCACTTTTACATTTTAGCCTAAAAATAGGCCAAATTGAAAAAGTGAAAGTATCTTTTTTCCAGAAACGGAGGACGGAGGTAGTATTTTTTTTTAGGTTTTTTTGATGAACAGTAGATATATATTTTCACTGTTTCATCTTAGTACAGTACCTTTACTTTCACAGTTTTACTGGAGACGTATCAGAATTCATGAAGAAGGGCAGCAGTCCATTGAGATAGCGTTTCTGCTGGAGACCATTTATATCAACTCTGACAGAATTAATGAAGTGAGTTATTGATAAGTTGTTGCGATGACAGACCGTACAAGCAAGTACTCCTTTATATAGAGGAGTTTGTTTGAAGAGCAAGAAAAATACTGACTCAACACGGTAAAACATACAAAGCAGTAAAGACACAATACACAACTCTTTACAAAAAAGCAACATAACTATTGTGTTCAACACCCCAAACTACCAACAAAGATCCCCTCAAACCTAAGCAGTGTTACCAAAGAAAACCAAGGGGAGACAATTCGGAGAATGTCACCATCATCGGTTTTCTTTCGTGAAGGCATCAGTTGGGTTGGAAAAAAAATGCGTCTGTTTGTTCAAGTACGAAAAAGAAGTTTAAATTTCTCCATTTGAAGAGGTCTCTTTCAGTTAGTGAATAGTGAGTCCTTTAGTGAGACTTTGAAATCACATCAGTATCAGCAATGCATCAGGTTTTCGTGATGGATGTTTAAGAATGACGAGTATTCAAGTCTTCATGCAAAGCAAATTCCATTTTATAAAAAATTATGAATTATGATGCTCTTAAATCCAAGTTGGTATAATTTTGAAGATTTTGACTAATAAGTACTTAATAGTCGGATGCAAGCAGCAAAATGTATATGGTTTGATTGATTGGGATGTACTCAGGATAAGGGTACGTTTTAATTCCTATACCAGTTAAAAAATTAGTATCTCATCTAGAGCCGAGGACCCGAGGTACGTACGTTCTATTTTTTTTTATAGATATGTGATACAATAAATCTTCCACTAAAAGAAAGTGAAAGTGAGTCCTTTATCGGATAATTTTAAATTTTGTATTATTAAAGAATGTCAATAGCGTTAAGCTGAGCAGCAGACTCAACACGGTAAAACATGGAATAAATATCAAACCTGCTGCAAGAAATTCCTTTAGTGAGTGTCGAAACTTCAATACAAATATCACCTGCTGCGTGCAAGAAAAGAAACTCAATACAAAATTCACGAACTGAGTGATAATCAACTTCAATATGTTTGGTTCTTGCATGAAAAACAGGATTGTTGACAAGGTATCTCGCACCGAGATTGTCACAGTAGAGGTAAAACGGCTTTGTAGAAGCAATTCCCGGTACATTGAGCAGTTCAAATAGCCACATCACTTCACTAGACAGTAAATTGACAGTTTTGTATTGTGCTTCAGTGGATGATTTTGCACTAGTAGGTTGCTTCTTAGAGGACCGAATGATAATAGAGGAGCATAATAAGATACAATTGCCTGATGTTGATCTAGGTGTATCGGGACAATCCGCCCAATCAAAGTATGAATATCCATGAATAGAAGAAATATCACCAGGAAACATAATAATGCCTTCTCCAATTGTGCCCTTGAGATAACGTAAGATGCGTTTAACGAGAAGCATATGAGAATCACGAGGAACTTGCATGAACTGTGAGACATAATTGACAGCGAAGGTGATGTCAGGTCTGGTGAGAGTAGGGTATTGAAGAGCACCAACTAAGCTGCGATATTGGAGAGGATCTGAGAGCAAGACACCATCAAGAGCTGAAGTTTTTTGTCTGTAATGACTGGTGTATTGCAAGGCTTACTATCAAGCATATCAACTTTAGTAAGGAGATCTAAAGTGTACCTTTTCTGAGTCAGAATTGCTGAATCAGGTGAAGTAGTCAAATTAGCTTCAATGCCAAGAAAATAATGAAGTTCACCCAAATCCTTCATTGCAAAGGTTACACTTACCTTGGAGTAATGAAGCACTAAAAGTAGCATTACTGCATGTAAGAATTATATCATCAACATAAATCAGGAGCACAACTGAAAAAGAGGGGGTCTAACAACCACACCCAATATTTCGTTCGACAATCTGAATAGACAAACTCCAATATACTTTCAAGAGAATCAACTAGACAGTCAGACTCAATCTAGAGAAAAGTATATCAAAGAGTTTTGTATCTCAATTTCTCAATTCAATCTGCAATCAGCAAATAGGAATTTGCGAGCCCGATTGAATACAAGAGAAGTAACTTGAACGATACCAAAGACTAATGTTCAAGGATCAATCAATTTCAATCAACAACCAAAGGTTGAATTTACCAATTGATCGATTCAACGCACAACCTGCGATATATCAATTATATAACAAAATATAATGCTGAAGAGAAATAACACAGACACCATAATCTTGTTAACTAGGAAAACCGCAAATGCAGAAAACCCCTGGACTAGTCCAGCTTTTGAACACCACACTGTATTAAGCCACTACAGACACTAGCCTACTACCAATGAACTTCAGACTGCAATGTAGTTGATCCCTAATCAATCTCACGCTGATCAAGGTACAGTTGCGCTCCTTATGTCTCTGAACCCCAGCAGGACTCTACGCACATGATTCCCTTAGCTTATCTCAACCACAACCAAGAGTTGCTATGACCCAAAGTCGAAGACTTGATAAACAAATATGTCTTAGAAAAGTCTATTGAAATAGATAAATCTGTCTCCCACAGAAATACCTACGAGTTTTGTTCCGTATTTTGATAAATCAAGGTGCATAGGAACTAACTGATAAACCTTATTTATATTCCCGAAGAATATCCTAGTATTATCAACCACCTCACAATAATCTTAATCGTATGGTGGCGAAACAAGATATTGTGGAAACACAACCGATGAGATGAAGATGTTTGTGACTACTTTTAATCTTACCTATCGGAGATAAATCTCAAGCAAATCTTAGCAAAAATAATACTCAATCACGATAGATGAAGTAAGATCAGAACAAACAACTACAGAGAAAATAGTTGGGTATGGATTCACAATCCCAATGAAGTCTTTAAGTCGTTAACCTACAGGGTTTCGTGAAAAACCTAAGGTTAAAGGAGAATCGAATCTAGCTTATGCAACTAGTATCACATATAGGAGGTGTGGGGATTAGGTTTCCCAGTTGCTAGAGTTCTCCTTTATATAGTTTTCAAATCAAGGTTTGAAATCTAAGTTACCTTGGTATAACAAAGCATTCAATATTCATCGTTAGATAAAAACCTGATTAGACTCAAGCTAATATCTTTCAACCGTTAGATCGAACTTATAGCTTGTATACACAAATGAAATGTACCTTCATTTAGGTTTAAGTAACCGTACCTATACGTGTACACCATGTTGGCTCAACAGTAGTTAACCGAGGTTAGCTATATGAACACTCTCATATCAACCTTATTCATCTTAACCATAACTAGTTCAAATGACTCAAATGAAACTAGTTAAAGAGTTGTTCAATTGCTATATTCTCATAGAAGTATACAAGAACACAATTGAAGCAAAATTGGTTTGATTCACTCGAATCAATTCATGAACATTATAGCCACGGTTTGCAAAGAATGCATTCCTTAATATATAAATGTATTAGTTCATGTCACAACCGATTTTAAAACTTTATGCAAAAGTGTACGCATACTTAAGTAGCTGGTCTGAGTTTGGGTTCGCCAGTATGTGAACGGGTACACATACCTATTACACTTCCGAAACCCAGCAGAAATTCCCGGACCTATACCTTACGCAAGTATGCGTACAGGTATGTGTACTTGGTACACGGAATTTCACAACTATAAGTACGCATATGGGTATGCATACTATAGTTCCAGTCATGGATCACATACACGCAAGAATGCATATTATGTTCATAATCCAATAGTTCTAAACTCTATTTCAATCATTGAACTTTCTTAGAGGATGACAATGGCCGTTTTCACACACTATTAGCATCAAAGCAATTTTCAAGTTATTGAAATAATCATAACGAAACATTCCAAGTCTATACCAAATGATTGTATCACACAAACCATGTAAGATGTTACTCGTTAATTTTCACATGATAATCTTTTGACTTTCATCAAGAATATAAGATGAACGTGGTTAAAGCGAAAGCTTACCAACACATATTTCGAAAAATATGTAAGCGAGGTAATCTCAGAATCTCAAATGTGCATAATCGACAACTATATAGTAATACGACTTATGTATCAGTATAGGAGATAGAGTAGAAATAGACATTCCAAGTGATAGATGAGTTTTGGTCTCTACATACCTTTTGTTGATGAAGTTCCACAATATCTCCTTAGTAGTTCTTCGTCTTCAATTGATGAACGCCGTGCATTCTAGTGCTCAACTACACAATCTATCCTAGTCCGAGACATCACTATAAGTAGACTAGAAATCAATACTTATAGTTTTGATCACTAACATTGACAAACAAGCTTTGAGATAACAACGCTTGCGAGTTCTACCGAGTAGTGCTCTAACAACCACCATAGTTGTAGGAGAGTTTAAGATGAACATCGAATGATCTGTTTCATCTCTAACAAAACCTTGTTGTGTAAGAAAGCCCTGGATTTTTCATACCAAGCACGTGGAGCTTGCTTAAGCCCATTTAGTGATTTCTTGAACATACATGGTTTGGTTTAGCTGAGTCAACAAACCCTTGAGGTTGGCTTATGTAAATTGTCTCTGGAAAATCTCCATGAAGGAAAACATTGTAGACATCCAATTTCTTGATGATCCAACCTTTATATAAGGCCGCAGTGAGAACAACTCATATGGTGGTGAACTTAAAAACATAACTAAAAGTTTCAGTGTAGTCAATTCCATGATGCAAGGAATCATGGACTTACATCACAAATCTTATTTAAGAAATCCCTGAGCTACAAGACGATCTTTAAACCTGTCAATAGTTCCATCAGGATTTAACTTAATTCTGTAGACCCATTTAGAGCCTAAAACATTCATAAAAACTTTAAGTTCAACAAGAGTCCATGTATCATTTTCTTGCAGAACTTCTAACTCAAGTTGCATAGATGTAGTCCATCTTTCATCTTTAATTACTGGCCTTTAACTCTTTTGTTCAGTTGGAATGGAGTTAGTAAGAGTATCACATAAAGCATGAGGAGTTGTAAAATGAGTAAAAAAAATCTGGAAGATATTTTGGTTTAGTGATACCATCTTTTTCTCTTATAAGCATTGGATGATCTCTTCTTCATTGTCTGTGTATTGAACAAGTGAATCTGAAGTTGAAGATATAGCAGGTGAGTCTGACATAGGTGTTGAAGAAGTTATTTGAGGAATGAGAACAATAATTGTAGTGGGTGAAGGAATACAAGTAAAAACGGAAGAAAGTTTCTTCATAGCACATACGACCTTTGTGACTAGTATTGTAACCAATGAAGGTACATCTTGAAAATTTATGGCTTAACTTATCATATCTGTAATCACCAAGAAAGGGATAACATGTGAAACCAAATACTATAAGAAAAGAATAATCTGGATCCTTCAAGAAGATAAACTTCATAAGGAGTAAGAAACTCAAGCAACTTAGCTGGTCTCCTATTGATTAAATAGGTGGTAGTGATGAATGAATCAAACCATAAAGATTTTAGCAGGAAAGCTTGCATGAAGAGGGTGTTTCCCACTTCAGTAATATGCTTGTGCTTTCTCTTAGCCAAGCCATTCTGCTGAGGTGTGTTTGGACATGAAATAGTTATAGTAATACCACATTCATCAGGATAACCTCTTAACTTCCCTTTGACAAGCTCAAAAGCTCCATATGTTTGAAACACCTTAATTTTGAAGAAAGAAGATTCTCATATAAGGTCTTGAAATGTTTGAAGCAAGCTACATTTTCAGTTCTGTCTTTTATAAGGTAAATCCAATGAAAACGACTGAAATCATTAATAAAAAGGATGTAATACCTATAACCCAGTGTAAATAATTCTGGTGCAAGCCCCACACATCACAGTGAATCAAAGCAAGTGGAGAATTAGAACTTCTATCTGATACTCTGAATGGTAAGCGTTTACTCTTTCCCAACTGGTAGGGATGACATAAGGAGTCAAAACCTGAATGCAACAGTTTAATTTGATCTGTGTCATTGAGTTTATGGACTATCTTATGAGCAGGATGACCCAAACGCTTGTGCCAAATGGGTGAAGTGGCAGTAACTGAGATAAGGGCTGTGGGTGACTGAGGTGCTGAGCTAGTGATTGGATAAAGATTGTTAATTTTGAGTCCTTCAACTAGCACTTGTTCTGTAGCAAGATCCTTAATCTCATAAACCCATGGTGAAAAATAAATAGTACAATGATGTTCATTAGTGAATTTTCCTACACAAATGAGATTTCTTTGAATAGTAGGTACAAGACACATATTGGGCAATGGGAAAGATGTAGTAGAAGTATGAAAAACTGAATCACCAATTAAAGTAATATGAAGAAAGTTTCCATTACCAACCATCACCTGAGCTGGCCCATTATAAGCTGAGGTGTTAATGAGAAGAGTAGAATCATTTGTAATGTGATAAGAATGTCCATAATCAGGTAGGAAATCAGTAGCAGCTGGATAAATAGACATCTCAGAGAAGGATGCTGCATTAACTTGAGGTTTAAAGTTTTTTAGGGGGGGGTGGGGGGTGGAGGGTGGCGGTTTGGGTTTTGAATATCAAATGAAGTGTATCTGTATTTACATACACTAGCATAATGCCCAATATTTGTTTACAGATTTGACACTCCGTAGAGTCATAATCAACAATATGCATATGAGGGTTTATATGATCTAGAAGAGGTAACACCAGAAATAGAACCAGAACCAAAAGTCTTCTTTGCAAAAAACGCAGATGAAACAAGATCTGAAGCTGCTGTAGATTCAAGATCCTGACTCTTCAACCACTGCTCTGTTGATACTATTAGTCCCACATTGTTTGGGTTATCTAAGATCCTGCGATTTATAATCCTTAGGACCTCTCCACTCATCGCCAATTGGTTTTGAATTGGATGCCTATATTCTAACATGGTATCAGAGCAGGCTATTCGCGTCGAGTCATCTGACCGCACCTTTACTCCGTGTCACCCGATTTATTGTCCACGGGTTAGACCCAACGAGGCTACAAGTGAGGGGGCGTCTTGAGACTATTAGTCCCACATTTTTTGGGTTATCTAAGATCCTGCGATTTATAATCCTTAGGGCCTCTACACTCATCGCCAATTGGTTTTGAGTTGGATGCCCATATTCTAACATGCTCATGGTTTATGAGTCTAGATGTAAAAGTAAGCTCAGTATCACGATTTTGAATAGCCACAATAAAAGCATGATAATCTTTACCCAAACCTTGTAGTACATGCATATTAATATCACTTTCAGAAACATGGCGTCTAAGGAGTCTGTAATAGTTTTAATCTATTGAAGATAGTATAATAGATCTAGACCCTATGCGCATATTATACAACTGATTACTAAGCAAAGATTTACGATCGAGTAGAGAAATCGATTTTGAAATTTAGTGGCGAGGTGAGACCAAACCTCTGTTGCCGTGTTACATCCAATAAAAAAATGTTGTAATAGATTGAGAAAAGATTGCATTCAAGCAGCTATTTACAAATTGATCCCATTTGAGCCACTTTGGTTAGGAAGGATTCAGAACAACTTCATCTCCAACACCAGTTATTTCTGTCGGAGCAGGTAAAAAGTGCCATCTAGATAATCAAACAGATCTGTACTGATCAAGAATGAAGACATCTGTGATTTCCATACCAAGAAATTAGTATCATCAAGTTTAAGTGAGATGAAATGAAGAATTGATGTAAATGGTAAGGTAGTAGTAACTTCATAGTGAAGAGTCTCAGTTGGCGGGGCCATTGAAGTTGAAAAGGTATGTGAAAGTTTGAGTGAAGTTTGAGAGTGTGAGTAAAGTTTAACAAAGTTTAGGTGTTATAATTAGGGTAGCGGTGGAAGCAAATTGAGGAGAAAGGAGAACCCTTAGATTTGAGAAACCCTAACATATCGTATCCTTAGCAAAAATATGATACCATGACAGAATTAATAAAATGAAATTTATTGATAAAGTAGATGTCGTGACAGACCATACAAGCAAGTACTCCTATATATAGAGGAGTTTGCTTGAAGAGATAGAACAATACAAACAACCTCATCACAAAGATAGAAAGGATAAGACATGACTCAACAATGACTCAACACAGTAAAACATACAAAGCAGTGAAACACACATTTACTCTCACAAACTCCTTTTTCACCTTGAATATTTCAGAACGTGTGATATGCCCCATGTTGATCTTTGAAAACGGCATTTGCAGAATAATATTTTTTTTTCTTTTCTTTTTGTCATTCAGGCAGCTTAAGAACGGCAGTTGCAGAGTCTTCCAAAAATACATTGTACGTAATTCTCCTTCAGGTAATTCCGCGAAGCAAAGGTTGCTTCGATAAATCATATTCACCAGAGTACTCCTTTATGACTTTCATCGAATCCAAGGACCAGTTTCATTGGAGCACGAGCACCCTTCTTCTCACGTACATGTCCGAGCTCATGCATGTCTGAGCTCATCCTTGCACAGACAAACACCTCTCTTTCCATTCACACGTCTGAAGTGAGGTGGCCATAAATCAGTGCGTGAGATAACAACGCAATTTGTGACCAATCAAAATAGTTCCATGGGACGTGCTCTTTTACCGATTCTGTACTAATTGGGCCGACCGACCAGAGGGCCCGAAGAAGGGAGTCCCTTTTATGGCCACTTTTTTTTGTACTAATTGGATTTGGTGAGGCTTTTCTTGGTGAAGCCTTTTCACATAATTCCTTAGAAATCCTATTTTTCCTTATGTATCATATTTTTTTTCATGGGTATAATTGGCAAGCAAACTAGAATATAACATATCTAAAAATCCATGCCTTGGAATTTTACAAATTTTATCTTGTTGGAAATATTTTAAAGAGATCTACACGATGAGTATAAACAACAACATCAAATTTAGAGTTTTTACGAAAAACTCAGAGGTGTTTACATTTTATGCACAATTTTCGAAAATTGAACATAGCCATTATGCAAATCACCACAAAGGATACATAACACATTATGCATCCATATCTTGGTTCATGCGCGCATCAAGTAATTTTTTGTTGCAACCAATAAAAAGATGTACTCTTTCCGTTTCAAGAAGAGTGATACTTTCAATTTAGGCACAATTTTCGAAAATCGAATGCATAACCATTATGCAAACCACCACAAAGGATGCATATCACATTATACGGCTATTATGCAATCAGGAAAAGTGATACTTTCACTCCGTGTCGGGGTGTCAGGAAAAGTGATGCTTTCACTCATTTATAGGAAAAGTGATATTTCACGTTTTCAATTTGACATATTTTAGACAAAAATGAAACTATGAAGCATCTCTTTTTTCTAAAACAAAGGTAGTATATGCCTAAAAATATCATTCCAACAAAAAATAAGATGCATCACGAATTATGGAGCCACCACAAAAGATGCATAACAGAGGTAGTTCATGCATCCACTAATTTGGTTATGCAACCACTAAAACGATGTATATGGCTCAAAATAACATTCCAACAAAAAAAAAGAAAGATGTATTATGCTTTATGTAATTAACGTTATTTAGTTTTTTTTTACGGTCGGCCCTCCCCACCTTGGCAGCAGATGTATTATGCTTTATGTAATTAACGTTATTTAGTTTTCTTTGCTTTATGTAATTAACGTTATTTAGTTTTTATTTAGTTTTCTTTGCTTTATGTAATTAACGTTATTTAGTTTTTAACGTTATTTAGTTTTTATTTAGTTTTCTTTGCTTTATGTAATTAACGTTATTTAGTTTTTTTTACGGTCGGCCCTCCCTACCTTGGCAGCGGTGTTCTAGTATTGTGCATAATTGATATAGGAGACACAATTTAATGGATCTTTTTTGCTTGTAGGTTACCTTGCTCTGACTTGGGTCAAATCATACTACAAACTGAATTGGTGTCTTGAGGGTGGCCATACAGTGTCAAAAAATGACCACATGAATCAATAATCGATTGCACTTTTTAAGTATCAACTCAAGCTATTCAAGATTTCACGAGATAGACATAATCAGTTAATAAACTGTCTAATACAATTTACAAACAGAAAATACAACTACAGAACTACTTAAATACTTCTGCCATTACAAAATTATTATGCATATCTTTGTGCACGCGTGTGCGTTTCTCCAATGTTCATACTCTAGTCTGTGGACTCTATACCATATCTTGTACAAGTCGGAAAATGTGAACATTCATGAAATTTTTCCGAAAGTCAACTAGTTCAAAGATGCAAACATCGCCTTCCTTCAAATCATTATCCGCGACAAATTCACGCCAGCCCAGTGATATCCTTCTTTCAGTTGGTGTTCCAGAAACATAATTGACTTCCCAGGTTTTGTCATCTGCAACCTTAAGAGTGATCACCATCCGTGTTATGTCTGTCAAATGTTGGGTTCCAAAAGCCGCAGGTACTCTCTGCAATGGAAAGAATTTAGGATGAACCATAAAGAATTCTCAAATATTTATCAACAAAGATGAATTATAGTTGAGAGTGATCCTCGATAAATGATTGGCAAAGTCAATTACTGAGATCATTTCATTTATATGTAGCCCTGCATGTCGAAAATCTTACCAGCATTCCTTTTTTTATATGTGCATCTTGCATAACGACCTTGAAGAAAGGATTCTGAGACGTAAATGTTTCGGCTGCGTCAAGCGTTGCTTGAAATTGTGCAGTATATTTACTTGATTTAGGAGTAAGCTTCCTGGCAGATGGTTTTTGTTGTCCGAAAATGTGAACAAGCATTTTGACATTTTTCCTACCAACTAGTTCAAAGACACAAACATCGCCTTCTTTTAAATCATTATCTACAACAAATTTATGCCAGCCTTGAGATAGCACTTTTTGCTTTGGTGATCGGGAAACATATCGAACTTCCCAGGTTCTCCCATCGGAAACCCTTAGAGTAATCACCATCTGTGTTATGTTTGTGAAATGTGAGGTTGCAAAAGCCAAAGGTACCCTCTGCATTGGAATGAAGATGAATTAATAGTTGGGAGTAATCCCTTGATAAACGGTTCGAAAATCTGACAGTTTACTGAGATGATTTCATTTAGCCATATAGCTCTGTGTCAAGATACCAAGATCTTGGCCCAAAAGGGTCAGTACCTAAGGAATGCCTAAATATAACCTACTAAAGACACGATTAAAAATGTACGGTTTAAATGGAACACTTACCACCATATGTCTTTGTATATATGAGGCTTGCATAACAACCCTGTAGAACGGATTCTCAGACGTAAACTTTTTGGCTGCTTCAAGCATTGCCTTGAATACCGCAGTAAAATATCTTACTTTAGGATTAAGCGTCCTGGCAAATGCTTTTTGTTGTTTGAAAATGTGAACATTCATCTTGATATTTTCCCTATCGACTAGCTCAAAGACACAAACATCGCCTTCCGTCAAATGATTATCTGAAAGGAATTTACACCAGCCCTTAGATAGCTTACTTTCTGTTTTTTCATTATATGTTCGAGAAACATATCCGACTTCCCAGGCTCTCCCATCTGAAGTGCTAAGAGTGATCACCATCCGTGTTATGCTTCTCAAAAATACGCTTGTAAAAGCAATTGGCACCTTCTGCATTAGAAAGAAATTCAAGAAGCACCATAACATCACAGATATTTGTCTACAAAGACGAGTAGTTGCAGCTAATCTCTCGATGAAGGATTCACCATTGGATGTGATCTTGGTTAATAAATTACAACAGAAAGTGGTAGCTAGGCCTATCCCGGATTATAAATGATTCTCAAAGTAAAATATTTTATCGAAAATATTTCATAGGATTATTATCTTGAATCAAAGGGCCACTTCCCAAATGTAAGTAACTTGGTAAGAGACGTAATGAAACGTAAAGAAAAATTATGGTTTAGTGTCGGAATGCTTACTATGGTTCCTTTGAAATGCGAGGCTTGCAGAATGAGCTTGAAGGATGGATTGTCAGACTTAAATGCTTCAGCTGCTTCAAGTGTTTCCTTGAATTCCTTAGTATGAATTCTTGTAGGTATAACCGTCCTTTGTTTTGCTCTTTTTTGGGAAAATTCTTGTCTCCCTACATTATGACCAAATAAACCATCAGACGGCAAAATCCATGTAACAAGACAAGAAAACCCAAGTTTAATTATGAGAGACTTACCAGGTTCGGCTTTCTGATCGTAAGAGGATTCCCTTGACATGGAAGGTTCATAATTGCTTTGAGTACCGCCAGAATGTATTGAAACTACTTCATCTTCATCCAAATGAGTTGATGTCATTTTGACTTCATTATTGGCATTTTCGTTATTATGAGATGGATAATCTATCTCAGTAGCTTCTATGCCAAATATATGAACTTGAAATTCTGAATTCCCATCATATCTGAAAAGTATAACATGTCCAACACAAATAGAGTAAAACTCCATAAATTCTTGCCAACCGTTCTCAAAAAATATTACGCCTTCACCATTCCTCAATCCAATATGCCAGATACCATTGGGAACCTTAATAATTGCATGGTCAGACAGTTCCTTCCCGTACTTGCCGGTAAATTCTTTTGGAAGCTCCTGTCATGCATTGTGCACAGACTGATTAAAACCGAAACCGCCAAACAAACCAAAAAATAAATTCTCTGAGCTAAATATCTCCTTTCACTGCTTACAAACTGAACTTAATGTGCAGCCGCAGTCAGGCATCAAAAGTAATGGTTGACTCTATACCATTGGTGATGTATGCGACTGGCATAAGATTTTGGTGATGCGTCAAAATCTTACTCATCTGCATAGTCGTTCTAGGTTACACTCTAGTTGGATTTTTGAAAAACAATTCGAGTTAGCAGAAATCAAACACCCTCCTCTTAAACATCGAAGTACACCTACTCAAATACTCTTTGCATGTGCGAATTGAAAATAGTAACACTTCTATATTTTTTTTATACTAGTATAAACTAAAGAGATGGAAATTGAATTGAGTATTATACTTACCAATCGTTTGTCTTTATGGCTGGAAATGTCGAGTATCTTGAAAAAATGCATTCCTGAAGATGTTAAAATCTTGCTGCCTCTCTCCACAGTAGAAGGAATGCATGTTGCATCTCACTTTGTTTGTTTTTCTTTTTCTTCAAGTTGCCGTGGAAGTGACACATGTTGCTGCATTCAGATATTCAGCACAGTGCAGGGAATAGTGATTTGATTTCGTACGCTCTGGAGTCTGATCTAGTCATATCCTGTTTCCAATGTCGTCAAAAACTAGAAGACTCCATTGTTATAGGGAACCTGTTATATTATTATAGGGGGCACCTGGTTTTGTAACGACAAAACCTGGAATTCCGGTTGCCTTCTCGCCATCTGGTCAGCTGCGTAACAACACAATTGTTTAGTACGGGAAATGTGGAAATCATTCTGGTGAAAGATGTAACTACTGGAAATCCAGTAGCACACCCAAATAAATAAGAAAATAGATCTACCACATGATAAGTGTTTTTGGAATTAGAAAATATTTATTTATTTATCCAAGGAGTGAAAGTACAAGTTCTTCAATACAAGGAAACTATAATCTCACTCTCTAAGCTAAGCTCTTCCCTCTCTCTCTAAAATCCCCTCTCTTATGCCTTGCCCAAGGACCTCTATTTATAGGCCAATCAACCCTAGTAGTGTACAACTCACACTACTCCAAATTGAGTAATTTGTAACACTGAATTGTCACACCCATAAATGTAACAAAATGCGTTACACATATTAGTGTAACAAATTGCTTAAGTGTGATATTAATTCATAATTTAATTTTAATTAATTATGTCACACATTTAAGTGTGACTTTTTAATGGATCCGAAAAATATGTTGTATTTTGTTTAATAATTTATTTATTTTTCTTAATTTTTTTTTCTTAATATAAGTAAAATTATTTTACATGTAAACCCACAAATCCACGTTTCCCCCCACCTTCCTTTTCTTAGGCTTAAGTCTCGAACACCCCTTGAGAGCATCTCCAACAGAAGGTGTAAAAAATCCTACGTGGATTTTTTATTTAGTCCTTCTATTTATGGGGTCTACACATAGAGTAAATATAGGACCTCATATCTAAAAAGCCATCTCCAACAGTGAGAATTTTAACCCTTAAAATTAAAAGAAAATTGGTTAAAAACATGACGTGGAGGTGCAACCGGAGGTGTAGATAACACTTTCTTGAACACCTTCATAATTAGTAATTGGTCCCTCCTAACTTGTAGGACCCTACTGTTGGAGATGGATTTATGCCAAACAGGGGTCTAAAATCCTATGTGTCACTAAAAATAAATAGATCCACCCTCTCTTGGAGATGCTCTGAAAAACCAAACCAACTCCCTTTTCCTGGAAAACCAGTTTCTCGATCTCCCTCTAAGTCTAATCAATCTCTTTCTATTAAAAAAAAATCAATCTCTTTCAATTTTTATCTAGTCCTATACCGATTTAGAAGATTTAGTTTGGGAATCTAATTTTTTTAGGGTATATGATGTGCATAAAATCAATTTCGTTTTCACAGTAAATTGGGGATCCTAATTTTCACCAATTTTTTTTTTTTTTTTTTTTTTTTTTTTTTTTTTGCAGCAATAAGATCTACAACCTCAGATGATGCGCTTTATGTAATCAATGATTAATGGTATGGTTGCTCATGAATCCATCTCGAAACAGCTTAGGGATTTGCTTGAAAATGGTGGATTTTCTTTCAAATCTGATTTCTGTCTCTCATTTATTGTATATTACTTCGTTTAGCCTCTGTTAAAAAGGGTTCGTTGGATTTGATTTTTTATCTTTCTGAAAACAACTAAAATTTTGTATCCAAATGTTATTGCAGATTCAGTTCCTAACAATCCATTGAGCCATTTGAAGCTGATACCAATCTTTATACTCATATTTTTTCCCCTAATTTCCTTTTTCAGGGCTAAGTAAACATTATGATATAGAGTCAATTAACTTGTTTGTGCACAAGTTTTGTGTGGTATTATTGCTATGCAAAAACTGTAGGTTTGATTTATTATCAGGTTGAAGCAATTATTCAAGCCGTTTGGGATTCAAATGAGTGGAAAAGTAAAAAATAGATTCATGCTGTGGGCGGCTGTGATGATGTTTTTCGATGCCATCTGGAAGCAGAACGAGTTTGACATCCCAGGTAAGAAATAAACTATGAGTTTCTAGTTTTGATTATGTTTGTGCATATAACAATCTTCGTTCTATTCATGGTTGAGAATTTTATCTCATTATCTTGGACTCTGATGTAACCTGACATGTTCTGTAAAGAAAGTGGGTAATAATTTTATCTTATTTTTCACTAGGTTAATAGGGTTTGCTAGGGGCCTTAGTCTTCTTTAGGATGAAAGTAAACTGTCTAAGACGGCCACTGAACAAAATCTAGCAATTATGATTCCTTAGATGTCATATTTTTTTTTGTTTTTGTTTTTTTTGCTTTCAACTATTCTTGTTCCCCATAAAGAATAATCGGGAGTCATTCAACATAAGCAAACAACACTTAGTGCTCATTCTTTGGTGGTTTGGAAAAACTCTGACTGAAACAGAAAATGCACATCAAGTGTTAGTGTAGGTATTATTATCCCAATTGGTTCCTTTCCTAAATTGTTCTCCGCAGCTTCCTGCGCATATATGTGAGTGTATTCCTTGGTGATTTCATCTCTCGTCTCGCTCATTCAAGATCAAATTATGCATTTGCTGCAGGTACTATATATTTATCTTACTTTTTGTGAATTCATGTTTTAAACTTCTTCTCTTTCGTATCTATTTTTTAAATCAACATTTCCAATGAATTTTCCTTGAATTAGGCAAATATCCCTGCTGCTCATTAGAGTGCCAATATGGAGTGGACTGCGCAGCATGAGGTATCCTAGAGAACTTAGCTCTGTTTACTGTAAATACAAGTTACTATATGTTACTTCAGAGAAAGTTGCTAAGTGGGTGATTTTCTCAATCTAAGTTTAGGTATATATAAATGTGTCTATTAGTTAATGGTAGCTTATCCCGTCAAGTTTACTTTCACCCTGCTTAGATTATTATAGTACATAACAGAACTATTGGCAGACCAGTTCTGCCTCCTTTGAGGTACTTAGTAACCCATTCGTTACCTTGCCTTACAAATTTGCTTTTGGTAAGTTAAATAAAACTGTTTTGTAAAGATTAAAATGAGTTAGTGAGCCTTCGGGGAACTTTTTCTGTACCTTGGAATATAATAACAACCTTTATGTTGGTATGACATTGATTTGAGTGCAATTAGACAGTGTGCGTGCTCGTTAATATCTTTCAGGGATAGTTGTGGACTGCGAGAAGGTTGCTGAAAAATTGTAGGTTCTTCTCTTTCTTTTCTGTCCTAGAGTCGGATGATACTGAAGGCTTACCAAAGTCAAACCCTTTAACTAGTGCCAACAGTATGTAGTATTCAATAATTAGTTATAAATGTCATCTAGTCTATTTTAAGATAATGTACAGACACACCACATTGATAGATGGGGACGGGGTGGGAAGAGTTTTCCAGAAACCACACAGTTTCACATTGTTTTGAACTAGGGATGCATTCATATTTTGACATCAGTTCTTCTAACAAAGTCATTTCTTGAGAATTGGTTTAGGAAACATCAGTGTTCATGACACATGGATCCTAATTTACTCTTCTATGTGTTTATACTTTCCTTCTCATATAACTTGCAGTTTCGAACTGTTGCTTTGCTTATATTATATCCCTTTTAATTTCTTTATTGTGATTGTGAACTCACGACTCTTATATTAATACTCAATTTATTGAGAAGATTATCAGCATTATAACGATAGTATATCTCAAATGATGGCCACATTTATAGGGAATGAGGATCTCTGAACTTATGAACAAAGTGGTTGCCGTACGACCTAGGGCTCATGTTAGTTTTTCTGGCAAAAATGTTGATTCTCATCTGATGCAGTACATATCCATGTTTGCTCTTAGTTCATACTTGTTTACTTTTTAAGTCCTTATACTTGGAAGTTATGTGCAGGAAGACCATCAGGAGCACCTACATCTACAGAGCCCTCTGCTACGCCATACATGTCCTAAATCGTATTTGGAAGTACTGATGATCTACAACTGCTCTGCTAAGCTGAAAAAGAGAACAAGGAAGGATATAGTGATTTGTCTATGCGCTAGTGGACAAGTTCGTTATTAAGATATTGATAATTAGGTTATTGCAACGAAATAATGGTCTAAATTGCACTAATATGGTATGACCATTTTGTTGTAAATTATAGTGCATAATATTCACCTTTGGTTTCTAATTTGTGGCACCTTGTTTAGTGTTTAAGAGTGTTGAGGATATTAGTCGATGTCAAAACATATTTCTTTTTATTAATATAAATTTTATTCGGCACTCTCTTATAAAATTGTGTACATGTTTTCGTGGATTTGGGAGAAAATTTAACGATATGGTGGACCGGAGATAGTCGGTGTACACGTATCCAAAACAGGGTGGGGGAATAAAAATGAATATATATATTTTTCTAATTACTGCTTAATTTGTGACACTAATATATGTGAGAGATTTGACATACTTTTTAGTGTGATTTTAATTAATTAAAGTGACACTTATTAGTGTGACTACTGGTGTGTAACAAAAGAAAAACACCATATTTATTACACTTATATGTGTGACATTAAATAAGAAGTCACACATATATGTGTAACAAAATGCCTGATTTGGTGTAGTGTCATTTTTACTTCGCAACGTTCTCGTGGAGGTGCTTTATACTTCGCCTAGACCATTTTCCATAAAGTTTCTCCCCTTCTTTCGCTGATAACTTTCGTTTTTGTCGGGACAGCTGTCTCTTTCTTGCTCGATAATCTTCTTACTTCGTAGGTTATCTTTCTAGCCAAGCAACCTTACTTCGTCTGTCCTTATTTCGTGGTCGATATCTTGTTGGGTACTCCAGTTGATTTTTTGTAGTTTAGACTCCTCTTGTAAGTCACTTCGTTATAGGTTGCCTCCTCTTCGTGCTTGATGACGCGGCGAGATAACTTTGACATTTGATTTGACAAGTCACTGACTGGGATCTTTGACTGAGATTCGTCAGTCATATTCATTGCCTTCCTGTGCGACCACGTGGCAAGTCTATTTTGTGCACCTACATTTTTCCTTTTCTTATTTCGTTCGAGTTACACGAGAATGGAATAAGAACCGGTTGAAATTCTTTGGCTGCAACGTTCTCCATCTTTCGGTAACCGGCTATTACCAGTCACGTTTCCTCGTACGTGTCGTCCCACTTGCTTTGCCGGTAATCCTATACTTGCCTTAAATACATCTTTTTAGCCCTAGTTGGGGTTTCTTCTCCCTTATTTTCTACGTGAACTCAAGTTATTACTTTCTCTGCTCCTGCTTCTCTTTTCATTAATACCCTTTTCTTTTCTCAACTTTTATCATCTTTCCTCCGCTGTCATGGATCCAAAGAATGCTTCAATGCCTTCCTTACTCAAGACCTTTGAGGAATTCCAGTCTAATTTTCAGAAGATGGGCTTATCTTTATCCCATGCGGTTGATTCTTCAGTGAGTCCTCCCGTTGTCTCTACTCAAGACATGGAGCTTAACTACCGGTGGATTCAATATGATGATTGGTCGGACGACAAGATGATTATCACTGTGGGTCAGTTGAGAGCTGGATTATCTTTTCCCCTTTACAACCCTTTTAACTCTATTTTTCTCGAGATCTTGAACAAGCTTCAATGCGGGGTCTTTCATCTTTCTGGTAACGTAATTCGTATCTCCAGCGAGTTTGCAATTCGCTCAGGGAGCGGTACTTCGCATGTTCTACCAATGGCCAATGAATTTAATCCTTGTGACTACAGTGCCGACTCCTTCGCTGCTAGTTATTCCGCAAGGTTTATGAGTACTAGGAAGTTCAAGGAATGGGGCATCGAGTTCATCCAGAAGACTATCTCGTCCTCGTCCAAAGTTGTTCCTTTAAACATAGATTCTCTCAAATTGGAGCAAGATGAATACTGGGCGACGTCCCCTTTGGTGGTAGGGGGCCCTTTTCTATGGAGTGTTGACGATAAAGGTGTTCCTCGTGGAGGTCCTCTTCCCCAACACTATTATCTTGCTGATTGTGATCCATGGAAGCTTCGGTGGTATGTTCTAGATGAGATATTGTTTCATCTTATAGCCTCTTTCTATGTCCTGGTTTTAACCTGTTCTCATGCCTTTTCTTCTTCTTTATTTAGTACGAGATGCCTGCTGCTGGCCTTCTCAAATTACTCGAGGAAGAGGACGTTACTTCTAAATCTCATGCTCTCAAATAGGTAGCTACCTCGCCTGTTACTTTCTTCTTGGTATGATATCCTTGGAAATCTAACTCTCTACTCCTCGCATGATAATATTCCCCTTGTCAAGCATTCCTCTTCTGAGTTAGTGACTAAGGGACGGAAAAGGCGGGATCATCCTACTCCGCCTCCTGCTCCTACTCAGGTACCTTTACCTCGTCCAAATTGTTATCTCATATTCTTCGTCCATCTTATCTGTTATATCAAGCTTGTTTTTTCTCGCAGACTAATGCCATAGCCGTTCCCTCTTCTGGCGAGCCCAAGAGGCAACACAGAGGATTGGACTTGGAGGCTTTGACCGTTTTCAGGAGTTCTGTTGCTGATCCAAGTCATTATGTTCTTCCCAAGAGTCAATCTCCCCAGCCTCGTGCAACTACTTTTCCAAATGTTGCTGATCCTTCTGTTCCTACTCCTTCGGTGGTGCATGTTGAAGAATCCCCTGAAAAGCCTTCCTCTCGTGAAAAGGTCAAGCAAAGGGTCTCGCCTGTGGCGTCTAATCCCCTTTATGATCCTGACATGAAGTTTTTACAAGAATATACCAAAAGGCCCGCGAAGATCCTGCTATGAGATCTCTTGCCCTCGAATCTTTGCTGACTCTTAGGGCTGATCATTTTCTCTCCCAAGATGCATCCACACTGTTGAAGGTCTCTATGAATTTATCCCTCAAACAACATTCCGCCTTAATGAACTTGTTGAGTCTTTTACACTCCTTCAGATGTGCCTTCCCTTGTTTCCAGATTTATTCCTTGGTTCTAATTTTTCGATTCGCAGGAGGTCAATCGTCATATGGCCAGCCTCGTGGAGATTAGACTTATTCGCGAGAAAGCAAAGAAGGATAAAGCTCAGATCAAGGCTTTGAAGAAGGAGCTCAAAGAAGAGAATGAATACTCCATCAAGCAGGACAAGAAGGTTGCGAAGTTTCAAAGTAAGTTCCCCCCTTGCAGATCCATTCATTGCCTTTGATTTTATTTCTGTTATTTTCTTATTTTGTATTTCTTCAAGCTCAATGCATGCAACGCTAACTGGATGCCTCAGAAGCGTCCGCCTCGCTGTAGGATATCCATGCCGAAAACTTGAACCTCTCGACTCAGAATGAAAGCTACGTGTCTGAAAACCTGACCGTGAAAGAGAAAGTCGAAGCTCTCTTTTCGCAAGTGGATTGCTTGTCTATCGAGTCTGCTCGTAACGATGAGCTGAACCTTCATCTTCATGGCGAGAATGACCATCTTAAGTTAGAACTTCAACGGGTTAGCAATTACCTTCTTACCTCGAGGAATCTTCATGCCTCATCGTTAGCAGCTTATAAGAGGATGGAGGAAGATAACGAGCGGGTAATCAGTAAGAAAGATCAGTTGGTGATTGATCTTCGTAAGTCTCGTAACAAGGTAGCTGGATTGAACGAGGAGAATGATTGTTTGAAGAAAAAGGTGGAATTTCTTCAAGCTTAGATGGATAACTCCTCACGTCCGAAGCCTGTCAAATCTTCTTCCCAAGCCAAGCCTATGGATCTTCGCAAGAACAAGGGTGCTCTCATCGTTCAACCCAACAAAGATACTTCGAAGTCTGGTCATGGTAAAGGTTGGGACAATGCTTATCACGAGCTATGCGTTCAACTCCAAGAGTCAGATCTGGCAATCTCCAAGTTGGATTATTTATATTCCGATACTCAAGAGACTTTGAACACTACTTTCTTACAGATGGAAGGTAGCTTTAGGTGCAATGCGAGATATCGTCAGTTATATCAAATTTTCAGTTTTTAACGAAGTCTTGTTTCATCTTTGCAGAATCCGAGGAGCTTTATAAGAACCAGGTCCTTAACCTTTCCCATGAAAGGGATGAGTCTCGCAGAGAGGTTTCTCGCCTCATGGATGAGGCTAAGGACTTGAATGTCGATATTGACGAGATGATAATAGATGCCATGAAGGTTGCGAAGTTAGCTCGTAAGAATACCCAGAACTACTTGGTCTCTCTCTTTGGAGACTTCTGCGATGGTCATGGCATTCCTCATCCTACCTTTCCCCTGGAGGTGTTTTCTGATGACGAGCAACCAAAGGATGAGAGAACTATCTCGGGTGAGGAAGAGAAGCTCACTGCTGGTGACGAGAAGCGAAAGATCGACGAGTCCAATTGTGCCTCTGCTTCTACGATTTTTCCAGGGCAACCTTTGAGTCTTGATGCAGACACTGACGCTAGCAATGAAATCCCTGAACCGACAGTTACTGATGGCGTTCAACAACAGTCTTAGTTTTTCTTTTCCGTATTCTAGCCTTCTCCTCTACTTTTTTGGAAACAATTTCTCTTTCTGGGCGCTCCCAAGCTTGGGGGGAAAAATACCTTAATATTATGGTTGATTTCCACATTAATGTTATGATTTTTTCATTTTGTTATGTTGTGATTTTCCATTTTTCCAAGTATATACTTACCGAGGGAATACTCAAAAGAATAACAAAATTTAAAGTATATACTTGCCACTTATTCTTTTGTGTATTTCCGAGGTATAAATCAAAGGTCGATATCTCGCAATTTGGGCTTCGTGCTCAAGCTTTAAACCTCGTTTTCTGCCTCACTGCGTGTTCTTATCTTGAGTACTTACCTACGCCTCTTGCCTTTTTATTTTCTTATTTGTTTTTTGCATGTTACATGATAATCTTGTTCTTGTGTTTCTTATTCATATGTTGCTTTTCGAGGTCTTATGGTGCCTCCTAGTTAAGGTCTTATTACGCCGCATCCTTTATGAAGGATCTTAATTCGACGAGGTATCAGGCGCTTACTACTCTTTCAAGTACTAATCCATCAACCTCTTCTTAACAGTTGTTTTGTTCCCCATTTCGCGATAATGCGATAGGCCTATCCATTCCCATGAATGTTAGCCCCATGACATTCCCGTCTTTTTTAGACACTCAGTTCCCTAATCTGGAGGGTGCCATCCCTTTATATCCCCCTTGATTGCCCCTTCAAGGAGGTTAACCCTAACATGCATGTTGGTCTCCTCCCATCCAATTATTATGACATTGAGATGTTTTCGTGACTTCTCATCCCCTTCGCCGATATGGTTTTGGGTTACAAAGTCACACCCTAAGTGGGGTTTTGATAAGTGCATATTTCACATATATTTAGTGTCAATTCCATGCTAGTATTTGTTGGTTTTCTTGCAAATTATTGTATATTACGCTTGTTTTCTTTTATTTGTGTTTTGTCAGGTAAATCATCCAAAAGAAGTGAATTTGTGCTTAATTGTGCAAGGAAAGAAGCTAGCTACAAGTGAAGAAGGGCCAAAGACCAATTGGAACTCGTTCAAATGCAAGATTTCTACTTTTCATTGTGTAGAGGACGAGAAGATGAAGACAATGGCGAAAGAATGGAGTCATTCTGAGTTCGTATGAAGAAGTTATGAGCAAAACAAGAACTTGGAAGACTAAGGGCTAAATGGTCATTTCAAACAGAAGTGTTATTGGCACCCCCGTTGTACGTTAAGGGGTAGTCATTCCGCTAATGGGTTGTCATATTCAAGGGAACTGCTAAAGGCAGTCCAGTTTTTTACAATAGGGGGGGATGCCAAAGTTCAAATAGTGTTTAAAGGCATCAACCATTTTACTAAGGGCACATTCTTCTTCTTCTCTAAACTCCACAGAACGTCAATGGCCGGTGATTCTGATGATCATGATGATCATGATTGAGATGGATTTCAGAAGAGGGGTTTTTGGATTCTAATGGAACCATTGGGTTTCTATGGATGATAGAAATCATGGGTATTAACCTGATTTTGATAAATCAGTCATATTCGAGTTTGGCAGAGGGTTATTGGTTGCTGCCATTGAACCAAAGCTCGTGATGATGATGTTGGAGACGAGAGCTAAGAAGAACGCATGACTTGCCGCCATCAATCAAGGTGAAGCTAGGATGAAGAAGAGATTGTTGCCATTATTGGCAGTGATGGTACTCGAACTGAAGAAATAATGGCAGCCATTGCCATTGGAATGCTAGGATGGGATGACGGCATTAAAGGAAAAGAAGACGCAGAGAAGTCGAGAAGAGTACCGAGCTTGGTGAAGGTCAAGGGATTCAAGTCAGCAAAGCTCGAGTATTGGTTGAATGGAGCTGGTTTGTGGTTTGAACACGACAGGGATGATGGCAGTATTTGTAACTCTCGGTAATGAGCCTGGATTTGATTCATGGCTAAAGACGAGCAGATGGGGGAAGCTGTGGTCCATATGCTGATCGATAATAGAGTTGGGTTGCTGCCATTGTTGGCAGAGATGATGGAAATTCGAGTCCGTGTTGCTTCTTTGTTGTTTCCATGGTGGAATAGGTTTGAGCTCGAGAAGAAGCTAACGGAGTTTGGCGGTGAAGGTGTAGACGAGAAGTCCAAAAGCCGTACGGACCGAGGAAGAGAAGTATCGTACATTTTGTTAATGAAGTAGAGATATGTCTTTACTGATGTGAGCACGTGATTGGAGGATAAGAAGTGTGGTGGGCCCACTGCTTGTACTTGCGACAAAAGAAAACACGCTTCTACCCAAGCTCGACGCGTAGAGAGAAAGGTGGAGATATGGTGTATTACGGAGCATAGAAGAAGAATAGATCGACGGTGCAGATGAAGACACAAAGAGTTCTTAGAGGATCAAACGGTTCAGAAGCCGTGTATATGCTAATAAAACGCGGTCCGCTACACCTGATTACAACATATGTTTTGGGATAAACTCCACCGACTTTCGACCTTTATCTTGTGCAACTTTTGTGGATCGACTAGGGTATTTGATGCCTATAAATAGCTACCTAAACCAAAAACAAAATATATCAAATTATTCTTTTATTATTTCTTTTGTAGCTAGAAGACAGAAAAATAAAGAGAGAATAGAAGAGAGAAAGGGTTTTATTTCATATCTAGGGTTACCCCATTAGGGGGAAACCAAGTTATTTTCTTCTTCTTCTATATATATTTTTATGGGTTTTAGTAAATCCATATGTAGCTGAATTTTTAGTGATTAAGGTATGATTTCAAAGTCCTGGTTTATGAAACTTTAATTCTTTTTACAAATTTATTTTGAGTTTAATTTTCTTGTCGATTGTTTCTATTATTTTTATCGTCTAAGATTATTACTAGGTTGTTCAACTGGCCATTTGAATTAACCTGATAGTAATTCTTCTACTAGTATTGGAGTTAGTGATACGTGTAATAGTCACTCAATTCCATACACAAGTAGTACATCGCAAAATCTGACAGAGGGATTCTGTTAAGCAATTGTGTATAGAGATGACACTAGTAAGCAGACCGATCTTATGCGTCTGATGCTAGGATCAACCTAATTCACAAAACGTAATGCATCCGGTGGGTTACATCTTGAGAGCTTATTCATGGTGGCTCAGATGGATAGAATCTGGTAGTCGAGCGCTTCCGTATCCAAAGTGGCAACAGAATTCCGAGGATAGCAGAGCTTATTGCTATTCTACGGTTGGTGATATAGAAATTCTACAAGAAATAAACAAGTACTTCTATTAAGTTTCTTTCCAAGTGACGGCGAATGATTCCTTAATCATCTTTCTTTTATTTGTTATTCTTTTTATTTCACTTTAAACCAACCCCTCATTTGTCTTTTACTTTACTTTGCTGAACTAAATAACTTATCAATTACACAGCTCTCTGTGGGAACGATCTCTTACTACCGCTATATTACCAGTTAATTAGTGGGAAATATCTTTATTAATTTGTTGTGTAAACGACGCGCATCAGGTTTCTTTGGGATCGAGTTCATTTGTAACCAAGACTTGCCATACGGTCATGGCCGGTAACGCTCCAGACGTCCCAAGCACCCGCAGCTCAACCGAATACGTCGGCGTCTTGGTCGTACCCCTGCACCCCTTACCGAAGGCCATGATAAAAGTGACCCTCAGCGGATAGGTCTTATCATTGCCCCTAACTTCCTTTCTGATAGTTGTTCACGACATGCGTTAGTTCTTTTCCTCTTGCACTTCCATGCGAACTAGGGTGCATGCCGTGGATTCTCAGCCTTCCTAGGCGAAGGGTTTAAGTTTCCCTAGAAATGGTTCATTTCTTGGATCTTATTCTCCTCCTAATATGAGGTCTTACCAGATGGTGTTGTGGTTCATTTCTATCTAAATGTCTTAGAGATATGAAAATACGTATCTTTGAATCGATTCATCAAACTTCAAAATATCATTACTATTATTTTGTAAATCCGATACATTGCCAAATGATAATTCACAAGTACATTTCATCGTCTCTATGATTCTTCCTCGATATCATCGTCCTTAAGGCGAATGTGCTCGGAATGGTACTTTTTCAATTCCTTCATCTTTACCTCGTTCCTGATCTTGAAAAATGTTGAAAACAAGGGTGTCGGGTCGACAACGCGTAGATGAACGATCGTACTAAATCATCTTCTGAAAGCCTTCCTTTTAGTTCTCTGCAAATCGTATCCCATATTGCCACAATACTTCGCAAACTCTCATTTTCCCTTTGTTTTAATGAGAATAGCGCTGCTATTTTCGATTTGCATGGCTCATTTCTTGCACATTTGTTCACCATCTCTGGCTGCTCCATTATTCTTGATTTTCTTCCTTTCACTATGTCATTGCTTGTCGTCCCTTTTCTTTCAGGTGCCATCAATTGCTGCATTCAATATTCTTTCTCTCTGAATTCCTTCCTGCTTCTTTCTACGAATTTCTTTAGATCTTCTCGCTCGTTTCGTTCCCCTCTTCCTCTTATTTCTCGCCAATTTTCATGGTGCCCTTAAATCGCCAATTTTCTCCCGGATGTATTTTCCCCTCTTTGCATGTTGTATTCGCTTGTTTTCTTTTTAAGTGATTGTTCTTGACCAGAAGTTTTTCATTTTGCCTTTCTAACCTTATCCGTTCTCTCACCAATTCTTCCTTCCTTCGCCTTTGTTGGTATAGTTCTTCTTTTAGTTGCTCAATCTTATTTTCTTCATCACACGTCTCATTTCACCTATCAACACGACCAAGCATCTCAACATTACCTTCAGTTTCTTGTATTGATACCTTTTTGCGTTTGGGAATGCTTGCCTTGGCTCCTCCTCGCGGAGTTCGTTTTTCCTTGGGAGTTTCTTTCTCACTACGCGTTACTTCGCTTCTTTCTGCTATTTTCGCTTTCCTCGTTTTACCACTCTGCTTTATTTCAACTTGGCTTTCCTTCTCCGGAGTTTTCTCACGATCCCTTTCGTTAACAACCGTCATCTTGTCTGTTTCTTCTATGCCTTTTTGCGTCATAGTCTACTCCTCGCTTATCCCAATCGTGAATACCATCAACTGCTCTGCTCTTTTGTCTTCGCACGCCTTCTTCTTTTGTTCTATCTTTCTTCTTAGTTTTTCCTCATAGTTGCGAACATCCTTCTTGATACAATCTCGCGCATCCTTTAGATCTTCTTTGATTTTTCCTATTGTGCTTGGCATTGGGAATCGTATGGCTTGATAATATGTAGATGCCACCCATTTTATCCCATGTATCCAAGGTCGGCCTATGAGAGCATTATAGGGTGAATCTATATCCACCACACAAACAATGACCTTTGTTTCCAATTCGCCCTCGAAAATCTTCACGACTAATTCTCCCTTTTGCTTGGATGCGACCCCGTTAAAGCCATATATGTTATATGTTGAGGGTACCAGGTCAGAATCCTTGTATCCTATCATTTTAAATATATGATAGAAGAGTATGTCGACTGAGCTCCCCGTATCCACCAAGATTCCATCTATTGCCCAAATTTTCTCTTTCTTGACTTCGTCGTCATCCCACTTTGAGTATTTCCCAAAGTTTAAGGTTATGACCAATGGGTTCGTGTGCGAAGCTCCTCCTTCCGGTGCGTCCCTTGCGGAAAACATTATCTCCTTCTTTTACCACTCTTATAATGGCTCCTTTTTTGATACGCTGAATATCTCTCGTCCTTCGAGGTCCCTCTTATACACTCTCTTGAGTATGTTATCATGGAAATGCTGAATGTTCTTGGCCGAATGTATTATCGAATTACAATTCAACTTTTGGGCTTCTCGATCTATTTCGATTCGATACACTTGTTGATTGTCACGGGGTGGGGGTGGTGATGGCGTTACATAACTTTCCAGAAAATGGGCGAGCTTCCCTTGCTCCAGTAAGCGAAGTATGATCCTTCGGATGTTTCGGCAGTCTATCGTGTTATGTCCATGAAACCGATGATACCTACAGAACTCATGACTTCTTACACTTGATAGTGGTTCTCTTCCAAAATTTGGTGGGGGAGGGATCTCTTCGGTCAACACTATAACTTCCCATACTTTTTCCACAATTGTATTGAGTCTTGGTAGCTTTACATCTTCAAAAGCTGGTGCATTTTGTCTTCGTTCTCAAAACCTGGGCCCTTGATTGTTTCTGTGATGGTATCCCGTGTTATGATTTCGGGACTCATAACTCATTCGTCTTGACTCTTCATATCTCTACTGATCGATCCATTCCTGATCTCCACTGGATACAACTACAAGTTTCGCCGGAACTGGAGTTGACGGTTCCCCTTTCTCATATTTTGGATCATCCTCCACGACATGTACTATCCTTGGTAATAGCCTTGAATTTCCTTCGTTCGCTGGAATTGGTGTTACTTCGCTGGCTTGCCTCTGCTTCTCTTCCAATGCTATGTATTCCTCTTGGTATTCCCTTAATTCATTCATCGTCAAGGAATTTTGGATTATGAATATATGTGTGTATAACAAGTCGGTCGCGAATAAGGCGTTCACGAAGGCTAAGATAAAAATTTTCTCATCAACTCTTCCTGCCAGTTCGCTACACACCGTCCTCCATCTCGTTACCAGTCCTCGCAGGCTTTCTGTTGGTCTTCGCCTTAGGTTGAACAAGGTTTCGATTTCGGGCCTCAACATATTATTACTTATGTATGTTCTCAGGAATATTCTCTGCAAATCCTTAAATGATTAAATCGATCTTTCCGGCAGTCCATGAAACCATGCCAACGCTTTTCCGGTCAAGCTTGCCGGTAAATATTTACAGAGTACCACTTCGTTACTTCCCCACCGCATCAATGATAAAGTATATTATTTCAAGTGTTGCACAACACTTTCCGATCCGCTGAATCAGCTTGAGAATGTCGGCAACACGCACTTCTCAGGAATGTCCGCATACATTATCTCATAGGTGAATGGAGATTTATCTGCCTCCTCTATCGCCTCGGCCAGCTGCACCCTGCCTCCTCTTCGCAATTTTTTTATCAATATCCTCATGTCTCGCAATTCGTTTAAGACTTCTTGGTTCAGGTTTCCTCCATTTTCTTCGTGATGATAACCTCTCATCAAACCAAGCCTTCATTCCCACGCCGGATTGCTTCCTCGTGCCTTTGGTTCATGTCTCGTCGCCTCTCCTCTTCTCGCCTCATTTCGTCTTCGTTCCTCCTTTCTTCTTAGTATGTCCGCCTTTGATCTTCCCATCTCGTTGCCTCCAATTCTATCCTTAAGTCCCTTTCTTTGCTGCTTTCCCTTTGTCGTCTTCTTCGCTGCTCTCCTCCGTCGTCCTCGCTGGAAAATCTCCTATGCCGTGGATCTTATTCTCCTGACGATATCGTGTTTCCTTTCGAGTTCATGGCGTCAGCCGCTGTTTCTTCGTTAAGTTGGCCATTTTGTAGCACCAATCTAGCATTTTGTCTCATCACTTGGGTGTGTTGCTCCGCTAGATCTCAATCTCGTTCTCGTTCAAGGAGAAGTGTTTCCCTTAACTGCTCTAATGTCATGTGTTATTCACCGATATTTTCCTCTAGCTCTTCGTTGGTCATTTCTTCCTCCGCAGCGGTATCCGTGTCAGAAGTGTGCTCGCCTGAACACCTCTTGAACGTGACATGCTCCAAGGACAGGACGACTCGTCTCTCCTGGTAACATCTGACTTTGTCTCATAAGTTTTATCTATATATGTCACCATCTAATGCCTACCCCACAATAGTGTAACCATTATGTGCTAGGCAGGGGACTTAATGTTGATGGTGGATTTTAGTTCATGGCTAAAATTGTGAATCCAAATTTATGCGCTGACATCCTGCAAAGGATAGCCACTGATAAAGTGATGAATACTTATTCACTTTACTAATTCACCTAGAATGGAACATGTGGAAACAATCCCATTATTCTGTGAATTAAATACACGAAATTCATCCAGGTTGGAGCATGTAGCAACAATCCCATATACCCTGTGAATTTACAACATTATTAATTAATACATGACCAGCCTTGTAGTTCCTGTACTCATTACCGGTGCGGCATGACGACTGAGTGTTGTTCTCAGCAGAGCAACACGAACCTCCAAGTATTAATAATGAAGCATGTACGAAATACCCGTACATGCTACAACTCTCGGTGTGTTATACTAGCCCGATTGAGCATACATCTCTCGGTGTGTTATAATAGCCCCGATTGAGCATATTTGAGTATGGACTGTCCATATCAGTCTCAGAAACGATCACGACCATCCAACTTCACCAACATGATTGGATGGCTTAGATTGAATCCATGAACCCAAGCAGGTATTGGAATATTCACTACCGACCAAACATGGGCCCCGCATGGTCGGCCTCCCCAAAATGGTGGCATATCTTGCCAAACCATCCAAGCCAAAGCAGTATGGACGAAAAACCCTAAATTAGGGTTTGCGGCACATTACATGCAAAACAGTCTCAACCATCCATCTTCACAGGCATAAATGGAGGGTGTAGATGTAGATTCAAAGGCCGCATGACAACACGCTCACGGTAAGCCTGCCTACACACATGACCGATCGGTCAGGACCAACCATGGCTGGTTGTTTCATATCGTGCACCCAAAGTGGGCATGCCGCACGGCCGACAAAACCCTAATTAGGGTTTGCATTGATCGCAAACGTCCGTTTTCTCCTGATCGAATGGAGGGTTTAGGAGTCGGCCCGAGTAGGTCCGGTGAGCATCAACATGATCACCGTGGACCCATCTATCTCCACACCCGATCGGCCAAGGCATACCATGCCTGGTTATTCCAATTCGCACGCCCAAACTAGCGTGGTCACACCTCCCAATCACAAACTGATCTCGACCACTCAACTTCGCCGGAAAAATTGAGTGGCTTAGATCACGTTTCCATGGGACAGTAAGGTATAGACGCGAACACCAGCCTACTACCTACACGCCGGACCAATCGGCCGGGACCGACCAAGCTTGGTCGTCTTGAAACGCGTGCCCGAAGTTGACATGAAGTGCGACATTTGCGGCACCAAACTTCTGTCGTAAATATATCTTGACCGCTCCTCTTTGCCGGACAAATTGAGAGGTCCAGATCACAATTTCACGGGACAATGAGGTATGGGCATGTATACCGGCATGCCGTATACACGCGTGCCCGATCGGCCATGCCAAAATCGTTTCCCAAGCTTGGATTCGACCAAGCTGAAAAGTGGTGCTTGCGCACCTCTTCTAAAAACCCTAATTCCACTAACGGTCGCAGTTGAGTGTCTTAAAAATCATCTCGTCCGTCCAACTTCACCGACTTGGTTATACAGCCCTGGTCAGGAGTTAATTGGTCAGTGAGGCGTCATGGTGATCACCACCAGTCACTCTACCACACCATGTGGTCGGCCAAAAGAGGACTTGCTTGCGCAACCTCCAAACCATCACATGAAGTAGGCTGGACATGAGGCTATTTTGAGACGCTCAAATAGCGATGCTTCATACATGCTGAATATACTCGATGTAGTACTTGCATAAAATACACACGATACTTCAAAAGTATCGACTTCCTAAATAACTTAGTTATTTAATCTAGCATTACATGCTAATTTCTGTGGGTCCCACGATCCACACACTCGAGATATAAATCATGTCATAAACTGGGGGATACATACTGGGGTATTGGTCTGGCGGTTTACAACGTGCAGCGCACAACGCGCCATCACAAGAACGTGTCAGGAAGTCATGGATGGTTAGTGATGATTGGAGAAGTGGGCAAGACTGGTCGTATGACACCAACACACGACTCCACTACTCCATCACTCCACTTTATCCAATTCCCACGAGATACGAGGGTTAGGCTTAAAAACTTGTATAAATAGGTTCTCCTCCCTATTTTCCAGATAGGAACAAGACAAGACAAGACAACATAGGCAAGTGTTGATACAATCGTATTCAAACACCGGAACTGATAGCTTACATCCTGCAAGCCAGTTAAGCTTTATGATACAAGTCATACATAGCCAAAACCTTCACAATCTCAACACCTTATTCGCTTCCCTCCCTAAGATCAACCCGATCTCCTTCACTTTGTGACCGAAACAAGTATGGAATGGACATTTCTTGGTTTAAGCCAGAGTTGTACAGATTGATTTCTCGAATCACAATCACTCCCGTGCAGTGCATTTGTTTAGGGTTTAGATTCATTTCTCATCCACACACCCCAAATTACCAAAACCGGCAGAAATAGTTTTCACCCATAAACAATTGGCGACCATAGCGGGAGGTTAATCTCTCGGTTGTAAAGTCAATTTCTTCAATACCGTTCAATCAATTTCGATATGGTTGGTCTTAGGACCGCCTCGACAGTCTCAATTCCCGATGGTTCCTCCAACGGAGATACCCCTCCTCCTAACGGCGTATCTGACGGCATGATCAGGAGATTTCCAACATTAAGCGAACTAGCACGGGTACATGAGATTCACACGAAGAACATGGAGCTAATCAAAGAAGCGGTAAACGACATACTTGATCTCCTCATTAAGATGACATCAGAGATGAACATTCCGAAGACCTCTACACCGGGGACTAGTTCCCATCAGATCAATAACTTTACTACGAACCAGAGACCAGTGGATCAGGAAGCGACATATCTAGTGGAAAGATTGTGTGAACTCTTGCACCTCTCGAAGAATCAAAAGGGCAGAGACGTTTGCTGCAATTAATAAAATAGCTCCGGACGTACACCTGACTCCTTCACGTCCAGAAGTCTAACTGCATCGGAAACATTTGTAAATAATGTTACATTTACAGAAGACGACATGATGGCAGAGGAAGGTCACAATCGGGCCCTATATGTTACCGCACGCATCAAGGGTTCAGAGTTCAGGAGGGCCCTCGTCGACAAAGGAGCATCTTCGAATGTGATTACTCACAAGACCCTCAGGACAGCCAAGGTTAGCCCATGCAAGATTGTACGGCAGCCCACCACAATGACGGACTTCGAAGGAAACCAGACCAGCACATACGGGTATGTCAATCTGAATTTATCAGTAGGACCCGTTCAGTGAAAAGTGAAATTTGAAGTCATAGAAAAGGAGCCGGACTACCATATGATACTAGGGAGACCGTGGCTTCATGAAAATAAGGTCATCCGTTCAACGTATCACCAGTGCCTGAAGACCATGCTAAATGAGGAAGTCATCCGTATTCCTGCATCATTGTCTCCGTACGCACCAATATGCGGAGTGGAACTGTTCGAGCCAAAAGAAACTCCGCAGGGAAGGTCATACAAAGTCCTGTGCACCCCACTAACCACGTGGGATTCAATCCAGGAAGAAAACCGACTTGCATCACTAGGGGATAAGCACCACGACATGCCTTTTCTGACGAGGCATCCATCTTTATCCGGTGAAGATTCAACCCATGCTCACACCAAAAGGGAACGCACTTTCGAGGCAAACCGTGATCGAAGGGAAGACAATATCTGGCGCCCTTTGTTAGCAATTAGCGGGAGAGACCGGCATCCGGTCTCTCCGCCCGGTTGAATCTTTGCAAGAACGACGAAACACAAGAGGAGGTATTGGACGCTCACGCGACATGAGCTACAAGATGGCACCAACTCCACAACTAACGAGCCCGAGACTGTTAACATCGGGAATGAAGAATCTCCCAGGCCTGTCTCTATCAGTTCGACTCTGTCCGTGGACGAACGTGTGAGTCTTGTCCAACTACTCAAGGAGTACCAAGATGTATTTCCCTGGATATACGAGGAAATGCCTGGTCTAGAAGAAAAATTGGTCACCCATCACCTACATGTCATACCTGGATCCAAGCCAATCAAGCAATCTCCGAGGCAATTCGGACACGAAGTGGAATAACAAATCAAGAACGAAATTCGAAGTTGCTAGCTGCTGGCTTCATCGAGACCTATTCATCATCCGAACCGGTTAGCTAATGTGGTCCCAGTAAAGAAGAAAAACGGACATATTCGGTGCTGTGTGGATTTCAGATACTTGAAAAAGTCCTTCCCCAAGGACGACTTTCCTCTGCCTAACATCGACATGTTAGTAGACGCCACCAGCGGACATGGCATGTTCTCCTTCATGGATGGTTACATCGGCTACAATCAGATAAGGATGTATAAGCACGATGCAAGTAAGACAGCCTTCCGAACCCCTTTTGGAAATTTTTACTATACTGTTATGCCATTCAGTTTAAAGAACGTCGGTGCAACGTATCAACGTGCTATGACGGCAATCTTCCACGACATGATGCATAAGCAAGTCGAAGACTACGTGGATGATATAGTAGTCAAATCCAAGACTCAAGCTATCCTCACAATGTATTTTGTCATGAAGCTGTAAAGGAGATCCAAAACTTCATGGGCAAGGTGAACTTTTGCTTCATTCACCCCTGCTGAAGAAAGGATCAAGTTTCATCCGGATCACACTACAACGGGAAGCGTTTGGAGGATTCAACAAATATTGTCATCTCGAATCATCACAAAGGGTTAGCCTATTATGTCAGCCCAGACAAGAGCGAGCATGGGACATCTTCAGATCCACTGAAGCTGATACCTCAAGGGAGCATCCTCAAGAAGATAACGATGTCCGCGTGTCTTGTCGAGAAAAAATCCGGGCGAATCACTCTATCAGAGGATGGTGCATGTCTACCGTGTTATGTTGGAGAATCTGCACTTTTGGTCATCCTCTGGACTTCGTGAAGCTGTTGAACGCTCATATACGAAAGCATCTACCCTGCTGGAAAGAACCATACCTTCCAGTAATGAAGAGCCTCATGATGTTTGTGGAAGCATACATCCCACCAACAGGCAATACAACCTTCAGCCTTCCTTAAGCAGTTTCGCTGAAGCAGCAAGAGGAAAGCCACCGAGATACAACATCCTGCGCGTCCAAAATCGCTAACTCCAACTCCAGCACCATATGCACGACTGCCGTAATGGTGAAACAACGTCCAAGATATTCCATATCTGGATCGATGGTAACTACATCAATGAGAGACGCTTTTAGAATTTGTCTCACGTAGAAGATTTAGTTGCGTTACCAAAGGAGTATGACTGGGACTGCTTAGCACTGCCTATCTCAAAGACATACTCATGAACCTAGCGTGACAACATCTATCAAGTCCAAAGCTCTGGATACTCGTGGGCATGGGATTTGTCTCCCTCTTCTCTATTTCATGAAGAAACGTCAAGAAAGCCATCAGTTCCAGTTTATCCCTGTAACAATGAGACGAGCTCTACCACTATATGAAGACTGCCAAGTTCATTCCCGTAGCTATCACGCCTCTCCCTGCCAGTCTCTTATGATCACAGCTGCTGCCAGGAACTGTTGTTGCTCGTATTAATACCATCCAGAGCTTCACCATATCAACGACCATTACGTACAAAAGACCCATCGGGCATACAAGATAGAGCCACGTGTAGACCACGCTTGGGGACTGAGTTTCATTATGAAATTCCTTTACCGTCATTCAAGAACTTCTTCAACACTCTCTCCAGCATAAGCCGCTTCAACGGTCCACCCACTAGAAGTTGCTTCAACGCTCTCCGAGACCTGCTTGCTCCAGAAGATGCTTCTACGCTCTCAGCGGGACCCACACCATGTTCGAACATACAAGGTTCAGTTTGGGCAAAGAAAGCATGCCTAGATCCCACGTTCGAGCAAATGGAAGACCGATGTTGGTTAGCAAGACCAGTGTTCGTCAAAGCAAGACCGGTGTTGGTCGAAGTAGCAAGGATGACACTCGAGCAAGCACACAAAATGTACGGGCAAAAAAAAGCAAGGACGGTATTGATCAAGTCACAAGTCCGGTACTGTTCAGGTCACGAGGCTGGTATTGGGCCAGCAAACGAGGCCGGTGTTAGTCAAGTCCGCAAATCCAGTGTTGGTCGAGATCGCAAGGCTAACATCCCATCACGCAAGCAAGAATGATATCACACCACGCAAGTAGGACGGTATTGGGTCACATCAAGCCTGTATTGGTCAAGGTCGATCAACGTCACAAGGCTGGTATTGTGCCACGTCATCTAAAAAGGCTGGTATTGGGCCACGTTAGCAAACAAGACCGGTGTCGTCAAAGCAACGATGTCCGTCAGGGTTCGTCGAATCAGCAAGGCCAGTGTTGGTCAAGGGGCAAGTCTGGTGTTGGGGTGAGGCAATAGGTTTGGTAATTGGTCGAAGCAGGCACAGCCGGCCCCAAGCAAAGCAGGAACGCGGCATCTCCCACTTGATCAGGCACATCCAGCCCCAAATTGGTCGAAGCAGGCACAGCCGGCGCCAAGCAAAGAAGGCACGCGGTGGGTCCCACGTTCGAGCAAGGCAGGCATAACAAGACCACGTTCGATCAAGCAGGCGCATGATGAGTCCCACGCTCGAGCAGAACAATCACGAAGAAAGCTCTCGACCGAAGGAGGCATAGCAAGGTCGATCGAAGCAGGCAAGACCGACATCATGCTATGGGGAACGCTCGCCTGAACGCCTCTTGAACGTGACATGCTCCAAGGACAGGACGACTCGTCTCTCCTGGTAACATCTAACTTTGTCTCATAAGTTTTATCTGTATATGTCACCATCTAATGCCTACCCCACAATAGTGTAACCATTATGTGCTAGGCAGGGGACTTAATGTTGATGGTGGATTTTAGTTCAGGGATAAAATTGTGAAACCAAATTTATGCGCTGACATCCTGCAAAGGATAGCCACTGATAAAGTGATGAATACTTCTTCACTTTACTAATTCACCTAGAATGGAGCATGTGGCAACAATCCCAGTATTCTGTGAATTAAATACACGAAATTCATCCAGGTTGGAGCATGTAGCAACAATCCCATATACCCTGTGAATTTATAATATTATTAATTAATACATGACCAGCCATGTATTTCCTGTACTCATTACCGGTGCAGCATGACGACTGAGTGTTGTTCTTAGCAGAGCAACAGAAACCTCCAAGCATTAATAATGAAGCATGTACGAAATACCCGTATAGGCTACAACTCTCGGTGTGTTATACTAGCCCGATTTAGCATACATCTCTCGGTGTGTTATACTAGCCCGATTGAGCATATTTGAATCTGGACTGTCCATATCAGTCTCAGAAACGATCACGACCATCCAACTTCACCAGCATGATTGGATGGCTTAGATTGAATCCATGACCCCCAAGCAGGTATTGGAATATTCACTACCGACCCAACGCGAGCCCCGCATGGTCGACCTCCCCAAAAGGGTGGCATAGCTTGCCAAACCGTCCAAGCCAAAGCAGTATGGACGAAAAACCCTAAATTAGGGTTTGCGGCACATTACATGTGTCGCAAAACAGTCTCAACCATCCTCTTCGCAGGCATAGATGGAGGGTGTAGATGTAGATTCAAAGGGCCCAGAGCATCACAACACGCTCACTATAAGCCCGAATACACACAAGACCGATCGGTCAGGACCAACCATGGCTGGTCGTTCCATATCGTGCGCCCAAAGTGGGCATGTTGCATGGCCGACAAAAACCCTAAATAGGGTTTGCATTGATCGCAAATGTCCGTTTTCTCCTGATCGAATGGAGGGTTTAGGAGTCGACTGAGCAGGCCCAGTAAGCATCAACATGATCACCGTGGACCCATCTATCTCCATACCCTATCGTCCAAGGCATACCATGCCTGGTTATTCCAATTCGCACGCCCAAACTAGCGTGGTCGCACCTCCCAATCACGAACTGATCTCGACCACTCAACTTCGCCGGACAAATTGAGTGACTTACATCATGTTTCCATGGGATAGTAAGGTATATGCGTGAATACCAGCCACCCACCTACACGCCGGACCAATCGGCCGGAACCGACCAAGCTTGGTCGTCTTGAAACGCGTGCCCGAAGTTGGCATGACGTGCTGCATTTGCGGCACCAAACTTCTGTCGTAAATGAATCCTGATCGCTCCTCTTTGCCGGACAAATTGAGCGGTCCTGATCACATTTTCACCGGACAATGAGGTATGGGCATGTATACCAGCATGGCGTCTACACGCGTGCCCGATCGGCCATGCCAAAATCGTGTCCCAAGCTTGGATTCGACCAAGCTGAAAAGTGGTGCTTGCGCACCTCTTCTAAAAATCCTAATTCCACTAGCGGTCGCAGATGAGTGTCTTAAAAATCATCTCGTCCGTCCAACTTCACCGGCTTGGTTATACATCCATGGTCAGGAGTTAATTGGTCAGTGAGGCGTCATGGTGATCACCACCCGTCACTCTACCACACCATGTGGACGACCAAAGGAGGACTTGCTTGCGCAACCTCCAAACCATCACATGAAGTAGGCTGGACATGAGGCTATTTTGAGACGCTCAAACAGCGATGCTTCATACATGTTAAATATACTCGATGCAGTACCTGCATAGAATACACGATACTTCACAAGTATCGACTTCCCAAATAACTTAGTTATTTAATCTAGCATTACATGCTACTTTATGTGGGTCCCATGATCCACACACTCGAGACATCAATCATGTCACAAACTGGGGGGATACATACTGGGTTATTGATCTGGCGGTTTACAGCGTGCAGCGCACAACGCGCCATCACAAGAACGTGTCAGGAAGTCATGGATGGTTAGTGATGATAGGAGAAGTGGGCAAGACTGGTCGTGTGACACCAACACACGACTCCACTACTCCATCACTCCACTTTCTCCAATTCCCACGAGATACGAGGGTTAGGCTTAAAAACTTGTATAAATAGGTTTTCCTCCCTATTTTCCAGACAGGAACAAGACAAGACAAGACAACAGAGGCAAGTGTTGATACAGTCGTATTCAAACACTGGAACTAATAGCTTACATCCTGCAAGCCAGTTCAGCTTTCTGATACAAGTCATACATAGCCAACACCTTCACAATCTCAACACCTTATTCGCTTTCCTCCCTAAGATCAACCCCATCTCCTTCACTTTGTGACCGAAACAAGTCTGGAACGGCCATTTCTTGGTTTAGGCCAGAGTTGTACAAATTGATTTCTCGAATCACAAGCACTCCCGTGTAGTGCATTTGTTTAGGGTTTAGATTCATTTCTCATCCACACACCCCAAATTACCAAAACCGGCAGAAATAGTTTTCACCCATAAACAGTAGGTTATCTTTCTAACCAAGTAACTTTACTTCGTCCGTCCTTATTTCGTGGTCGATATCTTGTTGGGTACTCTAGTTGATCTTTCGTAGTTTAGACTCCTCTTTAAGTCACTTCGTTATAGGTTGCCTCCTCTTCGTGCTTGGTGACGCGGCGAGATAACTCTGACATTTGATTTGACAAGTCACTGACTGGGATCTTTGACTGAGATTCGTCGGTCCTTTTCATTGCCTTCCTATGCGACCATGTGGCGAGTCTATTTTGTGCACCTACAAAGGACACCATACAGCTATTGTTACTGACATGGTTTCAGACACTGGTCGATGACTAGCTTGCTTACTCGAACTTACATCATTTGATCCCAAAATTTTGGAAGAAAATATCGAGAGAACAATATTAGAACTTGAGCGTGGCCATACTGTCAATGACCGCATGGGGAAGTAATCGATTGCACTTTCTAAGTATTAGCTCAAGCTAATCAAGATCTCACGAGATAGACATAATCAGTTAATAAACTGTCTAGTACAATTTACAAACAGAAAATACAACTACAGTACTACTTAAATTCTTCTGCCATTACAAAAATACTATGCATATATGTGTGCAAGCGTGTGCGTTCTCCAGTGTTCATACTCTAGTCTATAGTCGGAAAATGTGAACATTCATCTTCAATTTCTTCCCAAAATCAACTAGTTCAAAAATGCAAACATCGCCCTCCTTCAAATCATTATCCGCAACAAATTCACGCCAGCCCAGAGATATCCTTCTTTCAGATGGTGTTCCAGAAACATAATTGACTTCCCAGGTTTTGTCATCTGCAACCTTAAGAGTGATCACCATCCGTGTTATGTCTGTCAAATGTTGGGTTCCAAAAGCCGCAGGTACCCTCTGCAATGTAAAGAAATTAGGATGGACCATCAAAAATGCACATATATTTATCAACGAAGATGAGCTGTATTCGGGAGTAATTCCTCCATAAATGATTCACAAAGTCAATCACTGAGATCATTTCATTTATATGTAGCCCTGCATGTCGAAAATCTTACCAGCATTCCTTTTTTCATATGTGCAGCTTGCATAACGACCTTGAAGAAAGGATTCTGAGACGTAAATGTTTCGGCTGCGTCAAGCGTTGCGTGAAATTGTGCAGTATATTTACTTGATTTAGGAGTAAGCTTCCTGGAAGATGGTTTTTGTTGTCCGAAAATTTGAACAAGCATTTTGACATTTTTCCTATCAACTAGTTCAAAGACACAAACATCGCCTTCTTTCAAATCATTATCTACAACAAATTTATGCCAGCCTTGAGATAGCACTTTTTGCTTTGGTGATCGGGAAACATATCGAACTTCCCAGGTTCTCCCATCGGAAACCCTTAGAGTAATCACCATCTGTGTTATGTTTGTGAAATGTGAGGTTGCAAAAGCCAAAGGTACCCTCTGCATTGGAATGAAGATGGATTAATAGTTGGGAGTAATCCCTTGATAAATCTGACATAATTTACTGAGATCATTTCATTTAGCTATATAGCTCTGTGTCAAGCAGCAAGCTACCAAGGAATGCCTAAACGTAACCTACTAAAGAAACGATTAAAAATGTATGGTTTAATTGGAAAGCTTACCACCATATGTGTTTGTACATATGAGGCTTGCATAACAACCTTGTAGAACGGATTCTCAGACGTAAACTTTTTGGCTGCTTCAAGCGTTGCCTTGAATTCCGCAGTAAAATATCTTATTTTAGGATTAAGCTTCCTGGCAAATGCTTTTTGTTGTTTGAATAAGTGAACATTCATCTTGATTTTTTCCCTATCGACTAGTTCAAAGACACAAACATCGCCTTCCATCAAATGATTATCTGCAAGGAATTTACACCAGCCTTTAGATAACTTACTGCCTGTTTTTTCATTATATGTTCGAGAAACATATCCGACTTCCCAGGTTCTCCCATCTGAAATGCTAAGAGTGATCACCATCCGTGTTATGTTTCTCAAAAATAAGCTCGTAAAAGCAATTGGCACCGTCTGCATTGGAAAGAAATTCAAGAAGCACCATAAAACATCACAGACACAGATATTTGTCTACAAAGACAAATTAGTATCTGCCACTAATCCCTCGATGAAGGATTCACCATTGGCTGTGACCTTGGTTAATAAATTATTGCAGAAAGGGGCTCGGCCTATAGCGGATTATATAAATGATTCTCAAAGTGAAAGTACCAAGATCATAGGTTTATCTATGTACCCCCTAGCCAATGTTAAAAGTACCAAGATCTTGAATCAAAGGGCCACTACGCAAATGTATGTAGCTTAATTACTATGAGATGTGACAAAACTGTATGGTTTTGTGTCGGGATGCTTACCACGTTAATTTCTCTTTATATGTGTGGCTTGCAGAATGAGCTTGAAGGATGGATTGTCAGACTTAAATGCTTCAGCTGCTTCAAGTGTTTCCTTGAATGCCTTGGTATGAATTCTTGTAGGTATAACCGTCCTATTTTTTGCTCTCTTTTGGGAAAATTCCTGTCTCCCTACATTATATGATCAAATAAAACAATTAGACGGAAAAATCCATGTAACAAGACAAGAAAACCCAAGTTTAATTATGAAAGATTTACCAGATTCTGCTTTCTGATCGCAAGAGAATTCGCTTGACATGGAAGGTTCATAATTGCTTTGGGTACTGCCAGAATTAAGAGAGGATTCACTTGACATGGAAGGTTCATAATTGCTTTGAGTACCGCCAGAATGTGTTGAAACTACTTCATCTTCATCCGAATGAGTTGATGTCATTTCGACTTCATTATTGGCATTGTCATTATTATGAGATGGGTAATCAATCTCAGTACCATCAATGCCAAATATATGAACTTGAAATTTAGAATCCCCATCATGTCTGAAAAGTATAACATGTCCAGCACAAATAGAGTAAAACTCCATAAATTCTGGCCAACCGTTCTCAAACAACATTACACCTTCAGCCTTTCTCAATCCTATATGCCAGATACCACCATTGGGGACCTTAATAATTGCATGGTCAGACAGTTCCTTCCCGTACTTGACGGTAAATTCTTTTGGAAGTTCCTGCATGTCATGCATTGAGTCATATACAAACTGATTAAAAATAAAAAACGAAACACTCTTAAGGATTCCTAGATAGCGAAAATCAAGTACCCTAGAAGCAAACATGAAAATTCAAATCCCTGAATCAAGGTTAAAAAACACCGAACACCTACTCAAATACTATTGCATGTTCTATAACACGTAACATTTCTAAATTTTTTTGACTATAAACTAAAGATTTTATACTTACCAATCGTTTGTCTTTATTGCTGGAAGTGTCGAGTATCTTGAAAAATTGCATTTCTGAAGATGAAAGTCAAGTTATTCTCCCTGTTAAAACCTTGCTGCCTCTCCACGGTAGAAAAGGAACAAGAAAGCTAACCAGGGAAGGCATGCATGTTGCATCTCATTTTGTTTGTTTTTCTTTTTCTTGCAAGTTGCCGTGGAAGTGACAGATGTTGCTGCATGCATTCAGAAATTCAGAAATAATCTGATTTCGTATGCTCTCGTATAATCGTCTCCTGTTTCCAATGTCGTCAAAAACTAGAAAATATCGTCTCCTGTTTCCAATGTCGTCAAAAACTAGAAAATATTGATGTTATAGGGAACCTCTTATATTACTTATAGGGGGCACCTGGTTTTCTCTAACAACAAAACCTGGCGAACCCACACACGAAATTCTGGTTGCCTTCTCGCTATCTCGTCAGCTGCATAATAACACAATTGGAGATGCGGGAATCATTCTGTTGAAGGACACCCAACAGCTGTTGTTACTCGACATATGGTTAGAGACACTCTGGTTGATGATGACTACCTTGCTTGGAAGAAAATATTGAGAGGACGCCGCAAGATGATCAAGAGAGTATTTTGTTGGCATGGGTAAACCTTTAGTGAATTAAACCTTTAGAAAACATCGAGAAGTTTGATCATGATGTTAAATGTTTTTTTTTTTTCATAGTTTCTTGAGGAGTGAAAAACTAGGTTCTTGCTTCTGCAATAACAAAGGTTAGCCTAACCAGGACTTCCGTCAAATCATACTACCAACACAATTAGTGTCTTGACTCTGGTATATTATGATGTATACTACCTTTTAACATGGGAAGCTAATCAAGATTTCGTGAGATAAACTTCTAGTACAGTTTTCAAGCAAAAAATACAACTGCAGTACTACTGTGCTGCAGCATATACGTGTGCAGGCGTGTGTGCGTCTCCAATGTTCATACTCTAGTCTATACCATCTTGTACGAGTCGGAAAATGTGAACATTCATCTCGAAATTTTCCCTATTATCAACTAATTCAAAGACACAAACATCGCCTTCCTTTAAATCGTTTTCTGCAACAAATTCTCGCCAGCCCTGAGATATCCTACTTTCAATTGGTGTTTGAGATACATATCCTACATCCCATGTTCTCTCATCTGAAACCCGAAGAGTGATCACCATCCGTGTTATGTCTGTCAGATGCTGGGTTGCAAAAACCGCAGGTACTCTCTGCATTGGAAAGAAATTAGGATGAACCATAAAATTCCCAGATATTTATCAATGAAGATGAATTAATAGTCAATACCTAAGAGTTACCTAAATATAAGATACTGTGATAGTATATACGATTAAAAATGTATGGTTTGTGTTGAAAAGCTTACCACGGTTCCTGCTTTTATGTGTGCATCTTGAATAACGACCTTGAAGAACGGATTCTCAGACCTAAACTTTTCAGCTTCTTCAAGCGTTGCCTGGAATTCCGCCGTATAATTACTTGATTTAGGAGGAAGCTTCCTGGAAAATGGTTTATGTTGTCTGAAAATGTGAACAATCATCTCGATTTTTTTCCTATCAATTAGTTCAAAGACACAAACATTGCATTCCTTCAAATCATTATCTGCAACGAATTTACACCAGCCGTGAGATAGTCTTTTGTCAGTTGGTGACCGAGAAACATATCTGACTTTCCAAGTTCTCCCATCTGAAACCATAAGAGAGATCGTCGTCTCTGTTATGTTTCTCAAATGTGAGGTTGCAAAAACCGCAGGTACCGTCTGCATTGGAGAAGAAATTAGGATGATTAGTAAAAAATCACAAATGCTCATCAACGAAGATGAATAATAGTTGGGACCAATACCACCATAAGTGATTCACAAAGGGACATAATGTAATGAAATCAGTTCATTTAGCTACATATCCCCGCGTTGTACTACCAAGATCTTGACTCAAAACTGTCAAATACCTGAGGGTTTCCTAGATGTGACTTACTAAGAGACATGATTAAAAAAGCACGGTTTGGGTCGGAAAGTTTACCATCAGTTGTCCTTCTATATACGAGGCTTGCATAAAGACCTTGAAGAACGGATTCTCGGATGTAAAGTCTTCAGCTGCTTCAAGCGTTGCCTGGAATTCCGTAGTATAATATCTTATTTTAGGATTAAGCTTCCTGACAAATGTCTTTTGTTGTCGGAAAAAGTGAACATTCATCTCGAATTTTTTCCTATCGACTAGTTCAAAGACACAAACATCGCCTTCCTTCAAATGATTATCAGCAACAAATTTATACCAGCCCTTAGATAGCTTACTTTCAGTTTGTGTTTCAGAAATATATCCGACTTCCCAAGTTCTCCCATCTAAAATCCTAAGAGTGATCACCGTCCGTGTTATGTTTTTCAAATATGAGCTTACAAAAGCATTAGGCACCTTCTGCATTAGAAAGAAATTCAAGACGCACCATTAAAATTCATAGACATTTGTTAACGAAGACAAATTTAGTAGTGGTAGGATAGCGTATCATAGATTATAAATGATTTTCATTTGCTGAGATCATTTCATCTGTCTATCTATATTCCCTTGGGCCCAGTGCGTCAAAACTAGCAAGATCTTGAATAAAAGAGTCAATACCAAAATGAAGTAACTTACTAAGAGACTTGATGAAAAATAGATGGTTTCGTGTTGGAATGCTTACCAAGATTCTTTTTATATGTGAGGCTTGCAGAATGCGCTTGAAGGATGGATTCTCAGACTTAAATGCTTCGGCTGCTTTAAGTGTTTCCTGGAATGCCTTAGTATGAATTCTTGTATGAACAAAAGTTCTTTGTTTTTGTGTTTTTTGGGAAAATTCTTGTCTGGCTACATTATGATCAAAATAAAACCGTAAGACAGACAACATCCATGTAACAAGGAAAGAAAACCCAAATTACATAATGACAGACTTACCAGGTTCTTGTCGAAAAAAGTGAACATTCATCTCGAACTTTTTCCTATCAACTAGTTCAAAGACACACACATCGCCTTCCTTCAAATGATTATCTGCAACGAATTTACACCAGCCCCGAAGTTGCCTTCTTTCAGTTGGTGCCCGAGAAACGTATTTGACTTCCCAGGTTCTCCCATCTGAAATCCTAAGAGTAATCCCCATATTTTTTCTGTTTCTCAAATATGAATTTGCAAAACCAATAGGTACCCTCTGCAATAGAAAGAAATTTAAATATCAGTTGGTGTCAAAAAATTCATCATTTACTGAGATCATTTCATTTGTCCATCTATACCCGTGCATCAAAACTACCCAGATCTTGAAACAAACGGCCAATACGGCAATACCCTAATGCAACTTACTAAGAGACGTGATAAAAATGTACGGTTTCGTGTTGGAATGCTCACCACAGTTCCTTTTATATATGAGGCTTGCATAATGACCTTGAAGAATGGATTCTCAGAGTGAAATGCTTCAGCTGCTTCAAGTGTTGCCTTGAATTCCTTAGTATGATATATTTTAGGAATAACCCGTTTTGGTTTTCGTGATTTCCTGGGCAGTACGTGTCTGGCTGCATTATAATCAAATAAAACCATAAGACAACAAAATCCATGTAACAAGACAAGATAAGAACTCAATTTATTAAAGACTAAGAGAGATTTCCCAGGTTCGGCTTTCTGATCATAAGAGGACTCACTAGACATGGAAGGTTCATGATTGCTTTGTGTACTGCCAGACTTAAGAGAGGATTCGCTGGACATGGACGGTTCATAATTGCTTTGGGTACTGCCAGAATAAAGAGAGGATTCTCTTGACATGGACGATTCATAATTGCTTTGAGTACTTCCAGAATGTAATGAAACCACTTCAACTTCATCCGAATGAGTTGAAGTCATTTCAACTTCATGATTGGTATTGTCGATATGAGATGGGTAATCTATCTCAGTACCATCCATGCCAAATATATGAACTCCATAAATTCTGAATCCCCATCATATCTGAAAAATATAACATGCCCAACACAAATCGAGTAGAACTCCATAAATTCTGGCCAACCGTTCTCAAACAATAATACACCTTCAGCTTTCTTCAATTTTATATGCCAGATACTATTGAGAACCTTAATAATTGCAAGGTCGGACAATTCCATCCGGTACCTGTCCATAAATTCTTTTGGGAGTTCCTGTCATGCATTGTACACAAACTGATTAAAACCAAAACCGCCAAACAAACAAAAATGAAAAAAAAATACATTCACTGGTTACAAACTGAACTTAATGTGCAGCTGCAGACATGCACTGAAGGCAATGGATGTCTCTATAGCATTGGTGACCGGCATAAGTTTTTGTTGTTGCGTCAAAATCTGACTCATCTGCAGGGTCTTTCTAGATTACACTCGTCAAATGGTTTGAAAAACATTCGAAGTTATGATTCGGACGAGTTAGCATAAATCAAGCACCCTAGAAGCCAAAAGAATTACACACCCTCCTCTTAAACCCTCTAGATAGATATCCTGTTGATCTAATAGCGTCGAAGTACACCTACTCAGTACTTTTTTTTTACTATAAACTAAAGAGAAGCAAATTAATTAATTTGAGTATTATACTTACCAATCGTTTGTCTTTATGGCTGGAAGTGTCGAGCATCTTGAAAAAATGCATCTCTGAAGATGATAGTCAAGTTGTTCTCCTTGTTAAAATCTTGCTGCCTCTCTCCACAGTAGAAAAGGAACAACAAAGCTAAACAGGAATGCATGTTGCATCTCACTTTGTTTTTCTTTTTCTTCAAGTTTCCGTGGAAGTGCCACATGTTGCTGCATTCAGATATTCAGCGCAATGCAGGGAAGTGTGATTTGATTTCGTACGCTCTGGAGTCATCTCCTGTTTCCAATGTCGTCAAAAACCAGAAGACACCGTTGTTATAGGGAACCTGTTATTATTTATATGGGGGAATGTCGTCAAAAACCAGAAGACACCGTTGTTATAGGGAACCTGTTATTATTTATATGGGGGCACCTGGTTTTCTTTGTGTATGCTAAACATAACAACAAAACCTGGCGAACCTACGCACGAAATTCTGGTTGCCTTCTCTTGATCTCCTCAGCTGCATAGCAACACAGTTGTTTGTTCGTATAGGAAATACTCGTTCGGGTGAAGGACACCCCAACAGCTGTTGTTACTGACGTGGTTTCAGACATTAATTGATGACTAACTTGCATCAATTGATCCAAAAATGGTGGAAGAAAATATTGAGAGGACACTATTAGAACTTACGCAAGAAGATCAACAGAGTATCTTTTTGGCATACTATCAATAACCGATGGCGCTTTCCAAATATATAAGCTCAAACATGGGAAGCTAATCAAGATTTCATGATATAACCAGTTAATACACTTCTAGTACAGTTTTCAAGCAAAAAATACAACTATGGTACTACTTGATACTCCTGCCATTACAAAATTACTGTACAACTATGGTGCATAAAATGTGTGCAGACGTGTGCGTTTCTCCAATGTTCATGCTCTAGTCTATACCACCATCTTGTTCAAGTCGGAAAATATGAACATTCATCTCGAAAGTTTTGCTAAAATCAACTAATTCAAAGACACAAACATCGCCTTCCTTCAAATCATTATCAGCAACAAATTCACGCCAGCCCTCAGCTATCTTGTATTCAGTTGGTCTTCGAGAAACATACCTGTGAGTAACATATCCGACTTCCCAGGTTTTCTCATCTGAAACCCTAAGAGTTGTCACCATCCGTGTTATGTTTGTTAAATGTGAGGTTGCAAAAACCGCAGGTACCTTCTGCATTGGAAACAAATTAGGATGCACCATAGAAAATTCACATATATTCATCAACTAAGATGAATTAATAGTTGGGACTCATCCTTCGATAAATGATAAACAAAGTTATTTACTGAGATCATTTCATTTGTCTATTGCCCTACGTCAAAACTGCCAAGATCATTACTCAAAAGGGTCACTACCTAAGAATTACCTAACTGTAACTTACTAAAGAGACATGGCTACATAACCTTTTTAGTTAAAACAAAAATAAAAATAAACATGATTAAAAATGTGTGTTTCGTTTTGAAAAGCTTACCACCATTCCTGCTTTTATATGTTTGTCTAGCAAAACGACCTTGAAGAATGGATTCTCAGATATAAACTCTTCGGCTGTTTCAAGCGTTGTCTGAAATTCCTCACTATAATAATTCCTCGCAAATGAATTTTGTTGTCTGAAAATGTGAACAATCATCTCGATTTTTTTCCTATCAACTAGTTCAAAGACACATATATCCCCTTCCATCAAACGATTATCCGCAACGAATTTATACCAGCCCTGAGATAGCCTTCTTTCAGGTGGTGTTCCAGAAACATATCCGACTTCCCAGGTCCTACCAGCTGATACCCTAAGAGTGATCACCATCTGCGTTATGTTTCCGAAATGTGAGGTTGCAAAACTCGCAGGTACTATCTGCATTGGAAAAACAACAGGATGCACCATAAAGAATTTATAGATATTTATCAACGAAGATGAATTTGGTAGTTGGGAGTAATCCCTTGACAAATGAGTCGCGAAGCGACATAATTTATACCGAGATCATATTTCATTTAGCTATATAGCCCCGCGTCAAACTACCAAGATCTTGACTCAAAAGAGTCAATACCTGAGGATTGCCTAAATGCAACTTGGTAAGAGACATGATTAAAATGCACTGTTTCATGCTGGAAAGCTTACCACCAGTCGTCGTTTTATATTTGAAGCTTGTATAACGATCTTGAAGAATGGATTCTCAGATGTAAACTCTCCAGCTGCTTCAAGCTTTTCCTGGAATTCCGCAGTATAATGACTTTTAGGAGTAAGATTCTTGGCAAATGTTTTTTGTTGTCCGAAAATGTGAACAATCATTTCGATTTTTTTCCTATCAACTAGTTCAAAGACACAGACATCGCCTTCCTTCAAATGATTATCTGCAACAAATTTATACCAGCCCTTAGATAGCGTACTTTCGGCTAGTCTGGAAATGTATCCGACTTCCCAGGTTTTCCCATTTGAAATCCTAAGAGTGATCACCATCCGTTTTATGTCTCTCAAATATGAGTTTGCAAAAGGAATAGGCACTTTCTGCATTAGAAAGAAAATTCAACAAGGACCATAAAAAATCACAGATATTTGTCAACAAAGACGTACGTATATTAGTAGCTGTTATTAATCCCTTGATGAATGATTCACCATTGGGTGTGATCTTAGTTAGTAAATTACTACAGAAAGTGGTTGGATGGCCTATCGTGGATTATATATGACTCTCAAAGAAAAATCATTTACTGTGGTCATTTCATTTATCTATCTATATATATATATATATATACCTGTGTGTCAAAAGTACATAGATTCTTGAATCAAAGGGCCAATACCTAAATGTAAGTAACTCACTAATGGAGTGGATTAAAAATGTACAGTTTTATATGAAAATGCTTACCACGACTCTTATTATGTTGTAGGGGCGTAAAATGACCTTGAAGAATGGGTTCTCAGACTTAAATGCTTCGGCCGCTTCAAGTGCTGCCCGGAATGCCTTGTTATGAAATCTTGTAGGATTAACCCATTTTTGTTTTCGCGATTTCTTGGCAAATTCGTGGCTGGCTACATTATAATCAAATTAAACCATAAGACGACAAGATCCATCAAACAACACAAGTAAATATGAATTTAAGAATTTAACTATGAGATATTTACCAGGTTCTGCTGTCTGATTAAGAGAGGATTCATTTGACATGGAAGGTTCATAATTGCCCTGGGTACTGCCAGAATGTGTTGTATTGTCGATATGAGTTGGATAGTATATCTCAGTAGTATCAATGCCAAATATTTGAACTTGAAATTCTGAATTCCCATCATATCTGAATAGTATAACATGTCCAACACAAATAGAGTAAAACTCCATAAATTCTGGCCAACCATTCTCAAAGAATATTACACCTTCAGCTTTCCTCAATTCTATATGCCAGATACTATTGAGAACCTTAATAATTGCAAGGTCAGACAGTTCCTTCCCGTACTTGTCGGTAAATTCTTTTGGAAGTTCCTGTTATGCATTGTACACAAACTGATTAAAAACAAAAAAAATCAAACAAACAAAAAATGTCCTACTATGATAATATCATATGATGCTTCATGCACTCATACAAACTGAACATAATATGCATCTGCAGTCTGTAGTCACTAAAGGATTGCTCACGAAACCTCATCATAGCATTGTAATGTGACTGGCAACATCTGATTCAACTGTATAGTTTTTCTCGAGTCAGAAGATTTGTGAATCTGACTCGATAACAAGGGATTTGAGTTGTGACTCGGACGAGTTAGCAAAATCAAGCACCCTAGAAGCAAATTTATAACGATTCAAACCCTCTGGAAATCCTGAATCCAGAATTTGCAAGCCAAATTTATGTCATAAACTGATAAACCACAAAGAAAGAAATTGAATTGATGTTATATATCCCTTACCAGTCGTTTGTCTCTAATGATGGAAGACTGGAGTACCTCGAAAAAATGCATTGCTCGTGAAGATGAAAGTTATTCCTTTTTAGAATCTTGCTGCTATGGCTAAGTAGAGAAGGAACAAAGATAACCAGAAATGCATGTGGCACCTCATCTTGTTGTGGAAGTGACACATGTCGCTGCATGCTGCTGCTCCAATAGGCAACATTCAGAAATTCAGAAGAATCAGAACTTTATCTGATTTCGTACTCTCTGGTCTAATCATCGCCTGTTTCCAATGTTTACGATCGTCAAAAACTAGAGACACCGTATTAATATATACTCCCTCCGTTACTTACTAGTACGACCGTTGCCACGGTGGGATGGCCGACCGAAGAAGAATACGAAGATGGAGTTTGTCCACGACTACTTTCGTCCCGTTTCATAAAAGGTAATACTTTCACCTCGTTTCAGAAAAAGTGACATTTTCGTCCCGTTTCAGAAAAAGTGATACTTTCTCCCCGTTTCGGAAAAACTGATACTTTCACCCCGTTTTGGATAAAGTGATACTTTCTCCCCTTTTCGGAAAAAAGTGATTCTTACGCCCCGTTTCGGAAAAAGTGATACTTTCGCCCCATTTCAGAAAAAGTGATACTTTTTCTGAAATGGGGCGAAAGTATCATTTTTTCGAAACGGAAAAAAGTATCACTTTTCCTGAAACAGAAAGAAAGTATCACTTTTCCCGAAACAGAACGAAAATATCACTTTTCCCGAAACGGGATGTGATAGTATCATTTTTTCTGAAACGGGATGTGAAAGTATTATTTTTTCTAAAATGGAAAATTAGTCGATCCATAAACCAAAATATGGTTGCATGATGTGTTATGCATCCTTTGTGGTGGTTTGCATAATGGCTATGCATTCAATTTTCGAGAATTGTGCCTAAAATGATAGTATCATTTTTCTTGAAACAGATGGATTACATCGTTTTATTAGTTGCAATGGAAAATTAGTTGATGCATACACCAATATTTTGCTACATAAAGTATTATGTATCCTTTATGATGGTTTGCATAATTGATATACATTTAATTTTCTAAAATTGTGCCTAAAATGATATATATCTCCGAATTTTTCGTAAAAACTCCAAATTTGATATTGTTGTTTGTACTTGTTGCGTAGAGTTTTTTTATAACCTTTCTAACGAGATAAAATTTGTAAAATTCCAAGGCACGGATTTTTAGATATGTTATATTAAAGTTTGTTTTCAATTATACCCCTGAAAAGATAGGATACACAAGGAGCTATAGTAATTGGACTAAAAGGGAGGGATATTTTTGGTTTTTCGGCCCTAACCATTTCCAATCTTTTTGTGGTAATTGATCACTTAGATTTTACAAAAAAGTAGCCATATAAAGGACCTCCCTCGCTACGCTACACTCGGCCCAAATATATACTCCCTCCTTTAGGCTTAGTCCTATGGGCTAGATATCTAGCTGCTAGATTGGCCATTTACGTCAGCCTGGACAACCTACTAACCCCTATGGGATGGCCAATCTAGCAGCGAAAGGCTGAACTGATCAGCGTCCAACGCCGCTCCATTCGGCGTCCAAAAAAACTTTTGTCTCCTGCTGATACAACATGGGTGAATAGAAATTCAAAAAATAAATAAAAAATGAGAGATTTAAGAGAGAGCGAGAGAGTGTGTGAAAGAAGAGTGCTAGTCAGTTGTCACTGTACACTTTGAACATGCTCCTTCTTATTTTCCTTTTTTTTGTCTTGTACGTTTAATCCAAAAAAACAGAGATTTTTTTATTTAAAAAAAAAAAAATAGAAAGTCTTTTCATCTGCTTTGTCAGTTGTAACTGTTACTCACTGTACAACATTTTATCTCAATTATCAACGCCACTCCATTCGCGTTATATTTGTGGAATATTCTTAAAACGCCGAACGGTTCGGCGTTTGCATCACTTTTTGAGCCTAGCTCCATTGAGCGTTTCAATCTCGCCGATAGTGCGACTACGAGCAACTGCTAGGAGAGAGAAGTAGCCAGATTGAGTGTCAACTTTTTTCCCACACTTTTTTCATGATTTGCAACACTTTTTGGCCAATCTAGCACTCTAATCTAGCCCATAGGACTTAGCCTTACTTTTTAAATCGCTGGTTTGGTTTTTAGAGAAAATTAAGGAAATTAAAAAAACTAATTATTGAATGGTCCCCATGACACTTGTCAGCAAAAGAAGTAGAATGAAATGATCCACATGACACTTATCATCAAAAGAAGTTAGAAAAGTGGTCCCTAAAATCTAAAGTAACATTTGACTTTCCCAATTAAAAAGTAACCGCGGGAGTATAATTAATTATGTTTCGAGATCATTTTTCTATAAACATTTTATTTCATGAGGTAGATATAATCAGTCAATAAACTTCTAGTACAGTTTTCAAGAAAATAAAAAACAAATACAGACTATACTATACAGTACTACTTGATATTCTGTCAGTACAAAATTACTAGGCAGACTGAATTTCCCTAATGTTCATACTCTATTCTAGACCATCTTGTACGAGTTGGAAAATGTGAACACTCATCTCGAAATTTTTCCTAAAATCAACTAGTTCAAAGACACAGACATCGCCTTCCTTTAAATCATTATCCGCAACAAAGTCACGCCAGCCCTTAGATATCCTCCTTTCAGTTGGTGTTCGAGAAACATATCCGACTGCCCAGGTTTTCTCATCTGAAACCCTAAGAGTGATCGCCATCCGTGTTATGTTTGTCAAATGCGAGGTTGCGAAAACTGCAGGTACCCTCTGCAATGGAACGAAATTAGGATGAACCATCAAAAATTCACATATATACCTGGTCAAAACTACCAAGATGTTCACTCAAAATACATCTAAATATAACTTACTGTATAGTATGATACATGCTTTAAAATGTACAGTTCGTGTTGAAAAGCTTACCAACGTTCCTCCTTTTATATGTGCGGATTGCATTACGACCTTAAAGTATGGATTCTCAGAAGTAAACTTTTCGGCAGTTTCAAGCGTCGCCTGGAATTCCACAGTATAATTACTTGATTTAGGAGTAAGCTTCCTGACAGATGGTTTTTGTTGTCCGAAAATGTGAACAATCATCTCAATGTTATTCCTATCAACTAGTTCAAAGACACAGACATCGCCCTCCTTCAAATCATTATCTGCAACAAATTTACGCCATCCATGAGATAGTCTTTTGTTAGCTGGTGGCCGAGAAACATATCTGACTTTCCAGGTTCTCCCATCTGAAACCATAAGAGTGATCACCGTCTCTGTTATGTTTCTCAAATGTGAGTTAGCAAAAACCGCAGGTACCCTCTGCATTAGAGAAGACATTAGGATGCACCATAAAAAAATTCATAGGTGTTTACCAACAAAGATGAATTATAATAGTTGGGACTGACTACTCAATCAATGATTCACCAAAGGGATGTATTGAAATCATTTTGTTTAGCTACATAGCCCTGTGTCAAACTACGTACCAAGTTCTTGACTCAAAATTGTCAATACCTAAGGGTTGCCTAGATGTGACTTACTAAGAGACATGATTAAAAATGCACGACATCGATTGGAAATTTACCATCACTTGTCTTTCTACATACTAGTATAACACGCACGCGCGATGCGCCTGCAGTTCCGTTCGTTCCATAATTTTGATGCCCTAATCATTCTCTGACAAAAAAGGTGTTTCGTATTCTTTCATAAATACGATCTGCTTGTTGCCCTTTTATTATGTCTTCCGAATGTTCCAGTTATTGACGCTGAGCGTGATCAATGAGCCTTGGGCTTCTAAGGAGGCCGAAATAAGAGTCATGTTTCCCCTTTACTGCCACGTATGTTGTTGCAAAAAGTAATTCAGAAGATTAATAAAGAAATTATGCAGATCGGTAAAGTGTACATATGAGCTCGATGAAACTATGCAAAACAGTAAAATGTACATATGAGCTCGATAAACTATGCAAGACAGTAAAACGTACATATGAGATGGATTCATGGCTCACAAAAGAAAAACATACATCTGTACACAGCTAGTGATAGAAAGTAAATGTCTTGGTGAATCAACTGATGATGATCAGTCTGTTCTAGCGTGAATGCCTACCCAATGGTGTCCTGTGTTGGTGAAATTGGGATTACAACGGACTGTATAACCGACCCGCAGCCAACACTTCAAATTTGGGTTCATAGTTTGACAATCAGTTGCATATTATTTTGGAAACTGTATGTTTTTGAATGAATTAACTTGAATATTGGCATCTAAGAATACCTATCCTTTAAACAGAGAAGGAAAATGAATTTTGAATCCATTAGGTCCTAAATAATGATAAAAAATGGACATTACAGATCTATTGGAATCATGCTCTTGTATTTGATTAGGGCCCGCAAGAACTGATTTGGTGGATTAAAAAATCTTGCACATTATGCACGCACGCAGTACACACAGAAGCTTATGTCAAAGTGGTACATATGATGTAGACTGCATTGACGCAAATCTATGCAACTAACATCCAAAATTGCATGTTAAGTTGTGAATGAACACAGAAAAATCCATGTTCCAAATTTCAAAATTTCTCTATGGGGGCACGATTATATAAGTCACAAAAGAAATGTTGCTACCTGGTGTGGTGTCATAAGTTAGGGATCCACTTTGGGTATCCAAAAAGAAAAACAACATAGGCAAGACAGTAAAGCGTACATATGAGCTCGATGAAACTATGCAAGACAGTAAAACGTACATATGAGCTGGATTCATCGATCCCAATTGTAACTACGAACAGATTAAAGCATTATAAATCTAAGCAACCACACCACATAGTCAACCCAATTATGCAAATGCTAGACGACGTTCTATTTACAAATGATCGGTCCATCAATTTGACTGTTGGAAGGCTAGCAAGTATGAATATAGTTATCTTAAGTTATATTGTATAAAATGTTTCTTATCATATTGTGCAACTGACAAAGTTCAGACTCTGTACATGATCATCAAGAAAGAAAAGACACAATCCTCAAGGTAATTGGTTAGGGTGGAAGAAAGGCAAAAGCTATAAATTTTCCACTAAAACTGATAAATACTCAATTCAATGCACACACTCAGCTGCTTACAAAACAAACATACTAACTGCTTAGGACTCCATTATGAGGAAAGCTGGGAAAGACTAAGAAGTGATAGCATAGATGGTCAAAACTATTTTTGTAAGAGAATAATGCTATCTAGTGGTGATTATCCTCTGGTCATTGCTATGTCTGCTAATCAAGGTATACAAAATCAAAAAACATTACAAAATGGATTAAAAGAAAGTAACAATATAGAAATCAAATTAGAACAGATAAAAGAAGAAAATCCCAATCCGTCTGTTCCAAATTGAAAAGCTAAAATAGACAAAGAGCAAAAACCCAAAACCTCATAAAAAATTAACCAAAAAAAAAAGAAGGAACATACCCGATTCCCATCAACTAACAGACTCGTACTTTGATACAGATATACACATTAATTCAAAGCATATGTGAACAACACAATCTGTACCTGAAATTCGCAGTTCCCAGTTCTAGGGTTCGTTTCCTACGTACATAAGTGCATCAGCCTCTATAAATGGACAACCAATCCTCTAATATAACTCTTAGGGTTTCCAATTCCACTCTGAAACTTCAATTTTCAGCCGAGATTTCAATTTTTTCAGATTACTTGATTCGAGGATTTTGCGATTGAGTTTGAGCCATTGTTAATGAAATTGATTAATCGTTCTCCAACATAGCTTCAGAATTGCAGAACCACAGTATTGTTCTTTGACATGGAGCGATATGATTCTCATCAGTTGAGAGTGATTTTTCGAAGCAGCAGCTGGATGGGAGGATTTCGAGTTTTTTTTTTTTTTTTCCTTTCTGCGAATCGGTTGTTGGAGAAAAGAAACATCAGATAAATACCCTTGGGTTTGTAGGAATTCACGAAAAAATGAGGAGCCGGGAAAAAATTCAGAGGGGTAATGTAGTCTGTTCATGTGAAACCGGAGAAAAACCCTCTTCTCTTTATATTAGTAAGATGAGGCTTGCATAGCGATTTTGAAGAACGGATTCTCGGACGTGAACTCTTTGGCTGCTTCAAGAGTTGCTTGGAATTCCGCAGAATAATATCTTAATTTAGGATTAAGCTTCCTGGTAAATGTTTTTTGTTGTTGGAAAATGTGAACATTCATCTCGATTTTTTCCCTATCGACTAGTTCAAAGACACAAACATCTCCTTCCTTCAAATGATTATCTGCAACGAATTTATACCAGCCCTTAGATAGCTTGCTTACAGGTCTTCCACCTTGCGTTCCAGAAACATATCCGATTTTCCATGTTCTCCCATCTGAAATCCTAAGACTGATCACCATCCGTGTTATGTTTTTCAAATATGAGCTTGCAAAAGAAATTGGCACCTTCTGCATTAGAAAGAAATTCAAGAAGCAGCATAAAAATTACAGGCATTTGTTAACAAAAATGAATTAATAGTTGCGACTAACTCCTCTATGAATTCGCCATTGGATGTGATCTTGGTTAATTAATTACTGTAGAAAGTGGATGAGCTATTGCAGATTATAAATGATTCTCAAAGTACCAAGATCTTGAATCAAAGGGCCAATACCAAAATGTAAGTAACACACAAAGAGACGTGATGAAAAATATACGGTTTCATGTTGGAATGCTCACCAATATTCCTTTTAAATGCGAGGCTTGCAGAATGCACTTGAAGGATGGAATTTCAGACTTAAATGCTTCGGCAGCTTCAAGTGTTTCCTGGAATGCCTTGGTATGAATTCTTTTAGGAATAAGTGTCCTTTGTTTTTGTATTTTTTTGGGAGATTCTTGTTTGCCTACATTATAATCAAATAAAAGCATAAGACGGCAAAATCCATGTAACAAGGCAAGAAAACCCAAATTCAATAATGACTGACTTACCAGAATCTACTTTCTGATCATAAGAGGATTCACTAGACAAGGAAGGTTCATAATTGTTTCTGGTACTGCCAGAATCAAGAGAGGATTCACTTGACATGGAAGGTTGATAATTGCTATGGGTACTGCCAGAATTAAGGGAGGATTCGCTTGACATGGAAGGTTCATAATTGCTTTGGATACTGCCAGAATGTATTGAAGCTACGTCAACTTCATCTTCATCCGAATGAGTTGATATCATTTCAGTGTCATGATTGATATTGTCGATATGAGATGGGTAATCCATCTCAGTAGAATCCATGCCAAATATATGAACTTGAAATTTAGAATCCCCATCATATCTGAAAAGTATAACATGTCCAACACAGATAGAGTAAAACTCCATAAATTCTGGCCAACCATTCTCAAAGTGGATGAGATGTGTTACACCTTCAGCTTTCTTCAATCCTATATGCCAGATACTATTGAGAACCTTAATAATTGCAAGGTCAGACAGTTCCGTCCAGTACTTGTCGGTAAATTCATTTGGGAGTTCCTGCCATGCATTGTACACAAGGTGATTAAAAACAAAACAGCCAAATACTACGCTATCATTTTCACATGGATCTACATATCAAATGATAGCTCCGATTCACTGCTTATAAACTGAAATTAATGTGCAGCTGAAGTCACTAAACGTAATGTATATCTCTATAGCATTGGTGATGTATGTGACTGGCATAAGTTTTTGTTCAAAATCTGAGTCACTCATCTGTCTAGTTGGATTCCTCAATTCAAATAATTTGTGAATCTGACTCAGCAAAACGATTTGGGATCCGATTCGGACGAGTTAATTAACACAAATCAAGCACCCTAAAAAGCAAAAAAATCAAACACCTTCCTCTTAAACCCTCTGGATAGCTAGGTTAAAAACATCTCAAACACTCTTGCATGTCTAATTAAGAATAGGAACACTTCAAAAACTAAATAGAAGCAAATTAAATCGAGTATCATATATACTTACCAATCGTTTGTCTTTATTGCTGGAAGTATCAAGTATCTTGAAAAAATGCATTGCTGAAGATGATAAGTTATTCTCCTTGTTAAAATGTTGCTGCTATGGCTGCCTTTCCACAGTAGCAAAGGAACAAAGCTAACCAGGAATGCATGTTGCACTTCATTTGTTTGTTTTTCTATTTCTTCTTCTTGTTGTGGAAACGACACATGTCGCTGCATTCAGAAATCCAGAGCGGTGCAGGAAATAATCGGATTTTGTATGGTCTGGTCTACATCTCCTGTTTCCAATGTCGTCAAAAACTAGAGGATATACCGTTGTTATTATATGGAACCTAATACAGTATATAAATAATTTATATCGGGGAAAAAGTTGGAGAGGAGGACAAAAAATGAATTGTCCGGTACTCCGGTTGGGGTTTTACCGAACATGCGTAACTCACATATCTAAACGTATGCTCGGAATCTATAGTCTTCTATTCTTGTTCTTGTTCTCATTTGTGTGTCTCCTTACAACTTTCGTATGCAGGGAATGTGAGAGATGTAATGTATGATGTTTGTTTGTTAATTAATAATGCAAGTTACTGCATCCAGCAACTAAACTCAATCCCTAGCGTTACAGGCATTCACCTTTTTCCACTTGGTAATTTGAAGATATATAAAGTTTTGGATCAAGCGTTTGATCAAGTAGTGGCAGCTGAGCCAGGTTGCACAATGCCATTTCTTTTAATATTGGCGTACTAGTACCTGATATAATCTAGAGGGAGGATCCCCTCACATTTTTATTATCACATTATCTCACACGTTGGGCGTCATTTCGCGAATAAAAACCAAACCGTAACGGATTTGAAGCTAATATTTTAGGGATATGTTCCTCTTACCAAGTTCTACATGCCTACCAAAAATGAGCACATTCCGAAATATGAAACTTCACAATCTACCGGTCTTAATTTCGACGACGTAAATCCGTTGATTTTCAACGGCTCATTTTCAAAATAGTAGATGGTGGTGTTATATGTCTCGGAATACGCTCATTTTTGGTAGGTATGTAGAACTTGGTAAGAGGAACATATCCCCAAAATATTAACTTCAAATCCGTTAGGGTTTAGTTTTGTTCACAAAAATAACGCTTAATGTGTGAGGGGATATCCCTCCTCTATAATCTATAGACCACTTCTCTATCATTATTAAATATGTTTGCTTCGAGGTAGATCAAAATCACGATATCATAGTTGTGCAAGAAGTGTCGTCCAAACACAAAGCCAAATGATTGGGAACATTATTTAAATACCCCTCAAAATTCGTCCCTTCAAATATACCCTTATTCAATTTTTGAAAATGCCTCTACCTTCTGAAAAGTGGAAGCAACTAGCACAAGTTGCTTTCAGAAGTGGACGCAACTAGCACAAGTTGCTTCCATAAGTGGACGCAACTTTATACAAGTTGCTTCCAAAAAGTGAAGTAACTTTCTCAAGTTGACTCCAAAAAAAATATTTTTTACCCCTCGGGGGTATTTGTGCAAGGTCAACAAAAATGAAGGGTATTTATAATACTCCCACTTGTTTGCGGCTATTCAATTACGCTATGACTAGAAAACTGAGCAAAATATATACCAAGAAGCCCAACAAAATAGCTATACTTCGCCCCCACGGTGAATTTGGTTTTCCCCAAACAGAAAAAGTTTTCAGTTTTTCCTTCGTGTTCTTCTTCACCTACAAAAGCCAGATGAACGAATCAAAAACCCATTCATTCAAACTTACAGACCCAAAACAAAAACACTCCATTGAAGAATTCCGCAAACAACACTCAAGCTTTCGATGAATGTGTTTCATCAAACAACACTCCCCAAGTTCTTGCATTTCCCTCTTCTTGCCATGAAAGAAGAATTCCGCAAAACCACCGGTTCTTGTTTCCTGTCCTGCAACAACGCAAGTTGTAGTACTACGACATTGTCTTCACCTATACTTAATCTCTGGGTTTTTATCAATCATAAAAATTTATTAATCAAAAGCTATAATGTACATTGTACAACAAAGATTTTCTTTTATCCAATAATATTATCTAGTGTTGACATTGACATATCACAGTTTATCTCGACAACAAACATTAACCTGACCAAGAAATTAATATGCATATCCAATAGAATGTTGATACTTTAGTCTATAGCAAATCATGTACGAGTCAGAAAATGTGAACATTCATCTCAAGATTTTTCGTACTATCAACTAGTTCAAAGACACATACATCCCCTTCATTCAAATCATTATCTGCAACAAATTTACTCCATCCCTGAGATATCCTTCTCTCAGTTGGTGTTTGAGAAACATATCCGACTTCCCAGGTTCTCCCATCTGGAACCCTTAAAGTGATCACCATCTGTGTTATATTTTTCAAATGTGAGGTTCCAAAAACCGCAGGTACCCTCTGCATTGGAAAGAAATAAGGATGCACCATAAAATATTCACATATATTTTTCAAATAAAATGAATTAATGGTTGTGACTAATCCCATAAATGAATTGCATAGCAATATAATTTACTGAGATCATTTCATTTAGCTATATAGTTAAACTACCGAGATCTTGACTCAAAAGGGTCAATAACTATGGATTGCCTAAATATAACTTAGTAAGAAAAAAAAAAAAAAGACCAACCCTGCTAGGTGACCAGCTGCTTAACAGCTGAGTGACAGCTGATCTGACGTGGCTGTCTGATGTGTAATACATGTCACTGTTAGCATACTTTTTGGATGTATTTTTATGTTTTTCTGGGTTTTTATATGTTTTCTCTCCGTAGCTAAGAATCTAATAATCGATTTTCAATATCTAACCATAACGTTGATGGGTTTCAATCTATTTTTGATATCTAACCATAACATTTTACATTTTTTATTTTTTTGTGTCAATCAAGATGACGATACTGATATCCAATAATCAATTTAATCTTGATGGTAATTGAGGCATTTGAGTGAGAAGATTTTTTGTGATCTGTTAATCAATCAACTATATGGCAATCATATAATTACAACAAAAAACAATCATAATTCTCAATTTAATAAATTGAAGTTCCAAAAAAAACAGATATTTCAAACTTTTCTTTGCATAAAAAGTGTGTTTAATCTTGCTACACAGAATCTACTACTGGTAAATTCCAATCTCAATCCCCAAATGGTTGTTTTATGCAAGTACGCATTAACACGAGAAGCTCGTCTCGGGGAGTTGTAGATAGTGTACACGATTCCTGAATTTGGATGAATGATGATAAGTGATCGATGGTGATCAAGAACGCTTGGAAAAAAAATTAAGAAAAAAAATAGGAAGGCTTGGAAAAATGATGATAAGTGATCTCAATCCTTCTATTAAGTTAGATGAAACCTCTACAGGTGTTGCTGCGAAGAAGAAATTAAGATAGAAAGGCTTGGAAAAAAAATTCTGTGGATTTTTCTTTTATTTTTATGACGACGTGGCAAAAAGGAAAATGACATTGGACAGCCACGTTGTATGCCACATCAATTTTGCTGTTATTCAGCTGTTACATAGCTGGTCAAATAGCATTTTCGAAAAACGACTTAGTAAGTGAAATGATTAAAAATGCACGGTTTCGTATTGGAAAGCTTACCACCAATCGTCGTTGTATATATGAGGCTTGCATAACGATCTTGAAAAACGGATTCTCAGACTTAAACTCTCCAACGGCCTCAAGTGTTGCCTGGAATTCCGCAGTATAATATCTTAGTTTAGGAGTAAGCTTCTTGGCAAACGTTTTTTGCTGTCGGAAAATGTGAACATTCATCCCAATTTTTTTCCTATCGACTAGTTCAAAGAAACAAACATCGCCTTCCTTCAAATAATTATCTGCAACGAATTTATACCATCCCTTAGATAGCACACTTTCAGATTTTCCAGTTTGTGTTCGAGAAACATATCCGACTTCCCAGGTTCTCCCATCTGTAATCCTAAGACTGATCATCATCCGTGTTATGTTTTTCAAATATGATCTTACAAAAGCAATAGGCACCTTCTGCATTAGAGAGAAATTAAAGAAGCACCGTAAAAAATCAAAGACATTTGTTATGGAAGATTAATTAGTAGTCGCGACTAATTCCTTGATAAATTCACCATTAGCTGGTATCCTAGTTAATAAAATACTGTAGAAAGTGGTAGGATGGCGTATTGCGAATTATAAACGATTCTCAATTTGAAATCATTTACTTAGATCATTTCATTTGTATATCTATACACCCCATGGCCCTGTGCAACAAAACTTCAAAGATCTTGAATCAAAGGGCCAATACCAAAATGTAAGTAACATACTAAGAGACATGAAAATATACGGTTTCGTTTTGGAATGCTTACCAAGATTCCTTTAAAATGCGAGGCTTGCAGAATGCATTTGAAGGATGGATTCTCAGACTTAAATGCTTCGTCTGCTTCATGTGTTGCCTTAAATGCCTTGGTATGATTTTTTCTAGGAGTAACCGTTTTTTGTTTTGGTGTTTCTTGGGAAATTTTTTGTGTGGCTACATTATGACCATATAAACCATCAGACGGAAAAATTTATGTAACTAAACAAGAAAACCCAAATTTGATCAGGAGAGACTTACCAGGTTCGACTTTCTGATCATAAGAGGACTCGCTTGACATGGAAGGTTCATAACTGGTTGGGGTACTGCCAGAACTAAGAGAGGATTCGCTTGACATGGAAGGTTCATAATTGCTTTGGGTACTGCCAGAATGTGTTGAAACTACTTCATCTTCATCCGAATGAGTTGATGTCATTTCAACGCCATGATTGGTATTATCTATATAAGATGGGTAATCTATCTCAGTAGCATCAATGCCAAATATATGAACTTGAAATTCTGAATTACCATCATATCTGAAAAGTAATACATGTCCAACACAAATAGAGTAAAACTCCATAAATTCTTGCCAACCATTCTCAAACAGTATAACACCTTCAGCTTTCGTCAATCCTATATGCCAGATACCATTAGGAACCTTAATAATTGCATTGTGAGACAATTCCATCCCGTACTTGACGGTGAATTCTTTTGGAAGTTCCTGCATGTCATGCCAAACTGATTAATAACACTTTTTAACCCCCTGTACTGCTAGTTGTTGACTGTAAGAGTAATAACACTTTCAAAATTGTTAACTGTAAACTAAAGAGAAGGAAATTAAATTGATTTTATACTTACCAATCGTTTGTCTCTATTGTTGGCAGCCTGCAATACTTCGAAAAACTGCATTGTTGGAGATGATAGTGATTCTATCTCCTTGTTAGAATCTTGCTATGGCTGATCTCCAGTGTCAAGAAGAGGAATAAAAGCAAACCAGGAAATGCATGTATATGACATCTTATTTTGTTTGTTTCTCTTTTTCTTCATGTTGTCGTGGAAGTGAAGTGACACATGTTGCTGCATTCAGATATTCAGCGCAGTGTGCAGGGAATAGTGATTTGATTCCGCACGCTCTGTCTGGTCTAACCATCTCCCATTTCCAATGTCGTCAAAAACTAGAAGGGAACCTATTATATTATTTATAGGGGCATAGGGATTTGTTTCTATGCTTTTTTTTTTTTTTTTTGACCGATGTTTTCTTTTCATGCTAAACAGAACGACATGACATTTGGCGAACTTAGATTAATATCTTCCAGAAAAAAAAACATTTGGCGACGTGAATCTTGTAAAAGATGCGTGCTACTTTAGTAGCCTTTGATATCCTTTGTGTAGCTGCAAAAGCTAAGAGAGCCTTCCCCATCCTCCGGATCTGGTGGATCACCAAGCAGTTTAAAAGACTAGAAAACACATGGTTCGTTCAGCATTTGGTTTCATCTTCAATGTACTATTTCACTTCCCTTGCCCAATATGACCTGCTACTGTAAGCAAATTTGCTTGTGGTGGCAAACTTGAATGCCTTCTGGTGAGAAACAAAGAGAAGAAAAGACCCATTTGTCAAACCAAAATATGACTGCTTTCCCATTGGCAATCTTAGTTACAAAATGTATTTTCCAGAAGACATTTCTCCTTGAGAATTCCCTCCAAAAAAAAACCCTCCCAAAAATAAGAAAATTTGTAGCTCTAGTACAGTTTTCGAAGACAAAAAAAAAAAATCTACATTGCTACTGAATACGTCTGCCGTTACAAAATTACTAGGCATATATGCGTGAATGCATCCAATAGTATGTTCATGCTCTAGTCTATACCAGATCTTGTAACAGTCGGAAAATGTGAACATTCATCTCAAAAGAAATTCTATGATTTAGTAGTTCAAAGATGCAAACATCACCTTCCTTCAAACCATTATCTGCAACAAATTTACGCCAGCCATGCGATATCCTTCTATAATGTGGTGATGTAGAAACGTATCTGACTTCCCAGGTTCTCCCATTTGAACCCATAAGAGTGATCATCCCCGTCTCTGTTGTGTTTCTCAAATGTGAGGTTGCAAAAACCGTAGGAACCCTCTGCAGAAAAAGATATGAAGATGCACCATAAAAAAATTCACACTCTTATTAACAAAGATTAATTAACAGTTCGGAGTAATTCCCCGATAAATAATTCGCAAAGTGAGATAATTTACTGTTAACATTTTATTTTTCTATAGGCATGATTAAAAACTACCAAGACCTTGACTCAGAAAAGTCGAAACCTAATGAGTACCTAAAATGTAACTTACTTAAACGAGACAGATTAAAAATGTACGGTTTTGTGTTGGAAAGCTTACCACCATTCCTCCTTTGATATATGAGTTATGCATAATAACCTTGAAGAACGGATTCTCAGACTTAAACTCTTCAGCTTCTTTAAGCGTTGCCTTGAATTCAGGCAAGTGTTTTAATTTAGGAGTAACCTTCCCGTCAAATGTTTTCTGTTGATGGAAAATGTGAACATTCATCTCCAATTTTTCCCTATCAACTAGTTCAAAGACACAGATATCACCTTCTTTCAAATGATTATCTGCAACGAATTTATACCAGCCCTGAGATAGCCTTCTATTGTATTGTGTTCCAGGAACATATCTGACTTCCCAGGTTCTCCCATCTGAAATCCTAAGAATGATCCCCCTCTGTGTTATGTTTCTCAAATATGAGTTTGCAAAATCATTAGGTACCCTCTGCATTAGAAAGAAATTCAGAAAACACCATAAAAAATCGCAAATATCTTTCAAAAGGAGATAAATTAGTTATTGCTAGATCACCACTGGCAGTGATCTTGGTTAACAATTTACCACAAAAAGTGGTAAGATGTCCTATCTCAGGTTATACACAATTCGAAATCATACACTGACATCATTTGTTTATCTATAACCCCCCGCAAAAGTTACTAAGATCTTGGAACGAAGGGCCAATAACTAAATGTAAGTGACCTATTAAGAGGCATGGTTAAAAGATTTAAGTTTTCGTGTTGGAATGCTTACCAAGGGTCCTTTTATATATGAGACATGCATAGTGACCTTGAAGAATGGATTCTCAAACTCAAATCCTTCAACTGCTTCAGCTGTTGCCTGCAATGCCTTGGTATGAAATGTTGTAGGAATAGCCGCTTTTCGTTTTCGTGATTTCTGGGGAAATTCGTGTCTGGCTACATTATAATCAAATAAAACCATTAGACAGAAAAAATCCATGTAACAAAGCAAGAAAACCTGAATTATTTAAGAGAGACTTACCGGGTTTGGCTTTCTGATTAAGAAGGGATTCACTTGACATAGAAGGTTCATCGTCGCTTTGGGTACTGTCAGAATGTATTGAAACTACTTCAACTTCATCTTCATCCAAGTGAATTGAAGTCATTCCAACTTCATGATTGGTGTTGTCTATATGAGATGGGTAATCTATCTCCATAGCATCCATGCCAAATATATGAACTTGAAATTTTGAATTCCCATCATATCTGAAGAGTATAACATGTCCAACACAAATAGAGTAAAACTCAATAAATTCTTGCCAACCATTCTCAAAAGATATTACGCCTTCAGCCTTCCTCATTCCTATATGCCAGATACCATTGGGAACCTTAATAATTGCATTGTCAGACAATTTCTTCCCATACGTGACGGTAAATTCTTTTGGAAGTTCCTGTCATGCATTGTACACAAACTGATTAAAACCAAAACAGCTGTCAAACAAAACAAGAAATTCATTCTCCTTTGCTAATACCCTTGCAAGCGTTTCTTTGGATCTAAATATCATATGATGCTCCCGTTCACTGCTTACAAACAGAACTTAATTAATGCAGCTAGCTGCAATTATTAAAGGATGTCTTACTAAAACTTAAAGCATAGGTAATTTGACTGGCATAGTTACAGAGTAGACGGATGCTTCGAGGCAGATGAATTTTGAATCTGACTCAGTATCCCACTTTCATCTTAAGTCATATATGACTGACCCACCCATAACATGGAATCTAAAACGATCTGAGTTGTGACTCGGACGAGCTAGCAAAAATCGAGCACCCTAAAAAGCAAAAATCAAACACCCTCTTAAACCCTCTAGAAATCCTGGTGATCAAAATTAAATCCTTGATCCAGGTTAAAAACATACAGTACCTACTCAAATACTCTTGCATGTCCTAATTAAGAATAATAACACTTCTAAATCTTTTGACATAAATTAAATAGAAGGAAAAATTGATGTTTATCTCTTACCAATCGTTTGTCTGTAATAATGGAAGTGTGGAATATCTCGAAAAAATGCATTGTTGAAGATGATATCCCTTGCTACTTGCCAGAATCTTGCTATGCCTATGGCTCTCCAAAGCAGAAAAGGAACAAAGTAAATTAAGCAAACAAGAAAATGCATGCGGCATCTCATTTTGTTTCTTCATGTTGTTGTGGAATTGGTGACACATGTTGCAGCATTCAGAAATTCAGAGCAGTGGCAGGAAAAAATATCTGATTTCGTACGCTATGGTCTAATCATCTCCGGTTTCCAATGTCGTCAAAAACTAGGGACACCGTTGTTAAAGGGAACCTATTATATTTATAGGGGCGCCTGGTTTTCCTTTTAAGGAAGAATTAAATAAGGACAGCATTGGCATGGTTCGTAATTCTTTTTCTTTTCTTTTTTTTTTTTCTTTTTTTTTTTTTTTGAAGAAAACAAGAATTATATGAATCAAGAAATATAGTACAACATGTTTAAAATCTCATTTTTATCAAAAATATTGGAAGTAACACTAGATTTTAAAACCTTGTGTTGAATGTGAGAGAACCTGTGCCAAAGATGCTTTACTCTAGCTTCTTTTGCTATGTGGTCCGCTGCAGAGTTATATTTCCTGTTTATATACTTTACTTGGGCTTGCAGAAGTTTCTTCAGAATTGAGGCCACTTCTTGTATGATGTTATCCGCAGTCCACGGAGAGTCTTTGTAGGACTTGTTGATCGTCTCCGCCAAAGTTTTGCAATCCGTTACTATTGAGATAGTGGATAATATATTTTTACTTAACCATGAAGATTCCTTTAGTAAAGCTTTTGATTCTGCATGAAAGGCTGAGGAGTCCCGCTCGAACAGCCTTTCAAAGATACATAAATGTTTCGTTGTCCACAGAGTAAAGTAAAAAAGCATATCCCATGGTTGAATCTTCTTTTTTGAAAGCCGCATTAATAAATATTATCCAATCCGAAGATACGTCAGACCATTTCTCTTTGGGGTTATTTCTTCTTTCTATCTTCATTAAGTTTTGGAGCCTTGCTTGAGTATTCTGGTTTAGAAATTTCTTGATTTCCAAATGAACCAGGATATAGTAGTTATTTTATCCGATAGTTGATTGAAATCTTGGTTCGTGATCCGCTCTTTTATCCAATTTTCTATGGAATCCGAAGTAATTCTAGCGGTCACCGCTTCTAGAGAAAGACCAAACCAAATTGCTCTTGCAAAGGGGCAAAAGCGAAAAATATGTTGTTCTGATTCTTGCTCTTGGGAATTACACATAGGACACTCTGTGTTTATGTCTGAATTATGCGCCCCAAGTCTTGAGTTAGTTGGAAGTGCTTTTTGAGCTAATTTCCAGACGAATAATTTTATTCTTCGGATTACTTGGATTTTCCATATTTTTTGCCAGGGAAAGGAGGTTAATGAATTACTCCCCTGATCTTGGTTTATGAGAAAGTTATAAACATTTTTTGCCGAAAAGGTTCCTGGAGGATGATGTTGCCATCTGACTTTGTCTTGTTCCCGTCTTTTTGGAGTGATAGCTAGGATTTTCACTTTTATTTCTGGATCAAAATAAGTATCAAGTTTTTCTTGATCCCATGTATCCTCGGGAGTGATAAACTCATTTACCCTATGTGGAACCGGATCTTGAAAATTAATGGGATTCTGAATGATATCTGTGCTAGGAACCCATTTGTCTTCCAAAATTTTTGCGGAAGCTCCATTTTTTACTTGCCAGATAAAATTTCCTTTAATGATATCCAAACCTTTTTTTATACTAGTCCAAATCCAAGATAATTTGGAAGATCTAGAGAATTCCAGAGGATGAGAATTTGGGAAATATTTAGCTTTGAGAAGTTGATCCCAAAGTTGATCTTGCTCTGAGATGAGACGGCTAGCTAGTTTAGTAAGGAGAGATATGTTAAACTGGTGTGGATTCTTAATTCCAAGACCTCCTTGGGAAATAGGCTTGCAGATGCTGGCCCAAGCCCTAATATATCCTCCTTTGCTTTTGGGCTTGTCTTTTTCCACCAGAAATCTCTTTGGATTTTGTCCATCTGATCTAGCTTTTCTTTAGAAAGAGCTAGCACTTGCATTTGGTAAGTTGGATAACCTTGAAGAATGGATTTTGTTAGAACTTTTCTGCCAGCTTGAGATAGCAATTTAGATTTCCAGCCTTTAAGAGTAGCATAGTATTTTTGTAATAGAGGTTCAAAATTTTCTTTTCTATTTTTATCGAAGAAAAGAGGAATTCCCAGGTGTTGATGGTGTTTTTTAAACAAGGGGTAAAATCGTAAAACCCCATGACCTAGTGTTACCCGCAACACATTAACTAAGAGCATTTAACTCAGGTGTAAATAATTAATAGGGGTATTTTTTCAAAATACCAGATTAGGTTTTCGACACGTAACCCTAATTCCAAAACTAAGCCGCACACCGCGCGCACCATGGCAACAATGCCAAACCAAGCCGCACACTGCGCACCACGGCAACCATGCCAAACCAAGCCGCACACTGCGCACCATGGCAACAATGCCAAACCAAGCCGCACACTGCGACATGGCAACAATGCCAAACCAAGCCGCACACTGCGCACCATGGCAACAATGCCAAACCAAGCCGCACACTGCGCGCCATGGCAACAATGCCAAACCAAGCCGCACCCTGCGCGCCACTGTAACAACGCCAAAACCAAGCCGCACATCGCGCGCCATGGCAAGAACGCCAAAACCAAACTACATATCACACTCATTGGCAACCATGCCAAACTAAGCCGCTATGCCATTGGCACATGCCAAAGATAGCGCCCTAGGCTTGCAAAACGTGCAACTAGGTCAACATGGCCGCACGTGCCATTGGCACATGCCAACGCGTACCACAAGCCATATTTCCAAGCCTCTATGCCATTGGCGCATGCCAAAGATAGCGCCTTAGGCTTGCAAAACGTGCAACTAGGTCAACATGGCCGTACGTGCCATTGGCACATGCCAACGCGTACCACAAGCCATATTTCCAAGCCGCTATGCCATTGGCGCATGCCAAATATAGCGCCCTAGGCTTGCAAAACGTGCAACTAGGTCAACATGGCCGACGTGCCATTGGCATATGCCAACGCGTGCCACAAGCCATATTTCCAAGCCGCTATGCCATTGGCGCATGCCAAATATAGCGCCCTAGGCTTGCAAAACGTGCAACTAGGTCAACATGGCCGTACGTACCATTGGCACATGCCAACGCGTGCCACAAGCCATATTTCCAAGCCGCTATGCCATTGGCGCATGCCAAATATAGCGCCCTAGGCTTGCAAAACGTGCAACTAGGTCAACATGGCCGTACGTGCCACAAGCCATATTTTCCAAGCCGCTATGCCATTGGCGCATGCCAAATATAGCGCCCTAGGCTTGCAAAACGTGCAACTAGGTCAACATGGCCGTACGTGCCATTGACACATGCCAACACGCACCACAAGCCATATTTCCAAGACGCTATGCCATTGGCACATGCCAAATATAGCGCCCTAGGCTTGCAAACCATGCAACCTAAGCCAAGTCGGCCACGCATGCCATTGGCACATGCCAACATGCTCGGTGGTAGCTTTTCCTACCAAGGCCACGGCCCTAACGGCCACGCATGCCATTGGCATATGCCAACATGCTCGCTGGTAGCTTTTCCTACCAAGGCCACGGCCCTAATGGCCACGCATGCCATTGGCACATGCCAAACACACACGCTGGTAGCCTAACTTGCAAACCGTGCAACCTACCACCAAGGCATTCCGCACATGCCATTGGCACATGCCAAACACACACGCTGGTAGCCTAACTTGCAAACCGTGCAACCTACCACCAAGGCATTCCGCACATGCCATTGGCACATGCCACACACGCCACTAGCAGCTCTGGCATTGCCACTTACACTCAACATACAACCTACCACCAAGGCATTCCGCACATGCCAATGGCACATGCCACACGCGCCACTAGCAGCGCCACTTGCACTTAAGGTGCAACCAATGAGATATCAACACAAACTGGGGGATGCTTTCCAGGGTTTTGGTTTGGCGGTCACAGCTTGCAGCGTACACTACGCTCACATTAAGAAAGCGTGAAAAGGAATAAAGCGGTCAAATAAATGAGGAAATAATGGTGAAAACGTTTTCACCCATTAACACCATGCGGTTACCACCTCCTCCCATTATTTCACCCTTTACTCTCTTCCTTCATGAGACCAGGGGTGCGTTTCAATCTCGACTTGTATAAATAGGTCTTACCTATTTCCACCGCATACAACAAGTCTCGGCCAGAGAAAAATACTACACTCTCATAAAAGGCAACTTTGCAATCTCTCCAAAAAGCTTTCATCTCTTGCAAGCTTCCTAAGCTTTCACTTTCGATACAAGTCGAGACACTACTATCCCGTAACTATTCTCGGTCTCAACACCTTTCTTTGCTTCCCTCCCCAAATCAACCCTTCTCCTTCACTTTGTGACCGAAGCAAGTCCGGAACGGCCATTTCTTGGTTTAGGCCGGACTTGCACAGATTGATCTCTCGAATCTATAAAGTGCTCACGTGCAAAGCACATTTGTTTAGGGTTTAAACCAGGTTTCTCACTCACCCACCGAATTTACTGAAATTGGCGTAAACGATTTTCACCCATAAACAATTGGCGACCACAGCGGAGGATTGATCTATCGGTTACAATACCAACTCCGACTCCCGATTTCATTTACCGAACGTCAAATCCCAACATGGTGGAACTCAGTCCGAGCGGCTGCCGAGAACACCAAAGCACAGTAACGCACCCCGATGTTAGCATCTCTCCCAATAATGTTGTTACGTCACCGGCCGACAACAAAGAACATCGAATGCACTCCCTCAAGTGTAACACCGCCAATCACTGGGGCCGAGCCGCTGCCTCCTCTAGTGTCTCCCGCACAACCCTCTAATCACGGCAACGAAAATATCTTTTCGGGTGTCGCGCCACCGATCACTGTGGCTAGAGCCGCGCCACGACCCCAAATGCTTCGTCTAGCATGGCGCCTCCGTCCACGACCAAAATCCCAACTACCCCGCCAACGGGACGAGAAACCGGGAGGAGGGACAAGAGGAAGTCTCCCTTACATCACCATCGCCGATCCGATGGAACGACAAGAGATCGCCGCTGAGCCCGGACATGATATGGTTTCAACACGAGAAGGAGGTACTCATCTTTCTCAAGACCCCGACGTAACGACTACCACGTGAGTCGCGCCTCCCAGTCATTTAGGAACGTCTCCAACAACCCCGACGCAGCACCTCGGCGGAGCACGCTCCATGGATGAGGAAACTCGCACTAGAATCCCATTGGAAAGAAATCAGCCACCCAACTTTGTCACGAGAGAAGATTTGGAACAACTCCTCTCGCAACCGAATCAAGAATGATGAGTTGGACGTGCATCATCACCAACCCCCTTACCCATCCGAAATACAGAGAATCCCTCTCCCAAGGGGGTACTCTTCTCCTCAATTTACCCCCGTACGATGGTACCGGAATGCACGTGAGCATGTTTCTCGTTTCTCGAATCCCTAGGTGAACATGAATATAATCACGTTCTTCGTTTAAGGGAATTCTCAAAATCACTTACCGGAAGGGCGTATACATGGTACAACAAAGATCCCACCGAGCAAAGATTCCCAATCGGAGTAGCATGGTCACCGCGTTTTACAAGAAATACTTCTTCGTGTTCGAACAAGTTACCTTTTCGACCTCGGAAGAATGTACTGGGATAACGAACATCCGAATGATTTCACAAAAGGTTCAGTGGTTCAAGCACTCGAATGTCACGACCCAAACGTGACCGAGCAACAATTGGTGAACGCATGCATCAATGGTATGGTTCCATCTACCGCGCCTCGCTAGAAAACTTATGCGTTTCCAAACGTTCTCCGAACTCCATGAAGCCGCCGGACGATCCAAGAACAACAAGCATCAAAGATTACCGGAAAGAACTAGGCCAACTCGAATCAAGACGCGAAACCCGCGGGAGTAGACGCCTCATCAACAAACAATTTAATGACGGCTCATCCTCTCAGAACATAGTAAACGAAAGGGGAAAAAGGAAAGCCGCAACTACGAGCCACCACCAAACGTGAAGCGCCGCAAGACAACGGGAACCTCGCAACGGAAGATCGTCACTAAAACTCCCGTGCGGCAAAGATCGTGAGACCGAAGGAAATACCCTTGATTTCCCATTCCCCATCGAGGAGGTGATTGACCTCCTAGAAGCCTGGGTTCAAGATGATGTCATCAGATTGCCACCACTCAGACGGCCACCAACTGAGGCTGAGATGGCGAACCACAAATACTGCTATTACCACAGGTTCGTTCACCACCCGACTAGCGATTGCAACAGACTGAAGCATATTTTCAAAGAAAGGATAGAAGCAGGAGAACTCCAACTAGGAGACGAAAGAGTGCATCGAGACCCACTACCAATAAGAAACTGCGGTTCCTCTGGGGACTCCGTACACGAGACCGTACAATCCATGATGCGACATGTATGCGAAATTCTCTATCTTTCCAAGGTTCAGCGCCAAGATATTTTCGCAGCTCTCAATCTTGTTATATCCGGCAAACGGCTTTTTCTCTCCTCGGAATCCACGCCAAGGGCCCAAGCTTCCCAAACAGCGAAGAGAACTGGGATCGCCGACCACGTCCCGTTTAAGAGGTAACGAATTTGACGACACGCTCATCGACACGGCCTCCTACCACAACATCATTACTTTCAAGACATCAAGGCAGCAGGATTTACAAAACAAGACGCTACCTATTCCCCGTCCGTGATTAAGGACTTGAGAGGAGAAGCTTTGAACGCGCATGGCTACATCAACTTAGAGATCGAGATGGGAGATGCTATAACACATAGCAAATTCCATATTGTCAAAGAACTAGATCACGACATGATATTGGGACGTTTATGGGTACTTGACAACAACTCCAAATTGGATGTGCGCCCTCCGCCAGCGTCCACGCCCGATGGAAATTCCAACAAGTCATCCCACTGGTTATCGCATCAACAAACTACTAAAGAAACCCAGACATCCGGAGAAGACTCGTTGGCGCTAGCTCATGGTTTTCAAATGCAAGTAAGTCTGACCAAGCAACCTTTTTCGCAACCAGCCTTTCCTTCCCCCTTTCCATCATGGGGACTCGGCGCGACATCGCACGAACGCTGTCAAGAAATGCGAATGGGAGGTCGGACCATTTGAACACTTTGCAAGAAGCTTGGAAACTTCTATTGAAGCCAACGAAGCCAAGACTCAAACGGTCGCACGACGCCTGAACCCGTTTTCAATTGGAGATGTAGTGGTCAAAGGAAGCACGTTTCAAGTTGGGAAGATGACAGTAAAAATGGATTTGCCCGGTGAAGGAGAAGACGAGCCGTATCTGGTTGCGGATACCCTTTTGGGAGGATATTGCAAGCTCATCAATGCAGTCACACCTGAAGGCGTTATAATTCACTCGCGATGGCTCAAGGAATCCAATCCATAAAAAAAAGGGGGGCTGTACTTCCCATTTACTCCTTTTCTTTTTCAGTATTCCCTTTAAAAATTCCTCTTAGTAGTTGTACTTGCCCAAGATGAATACATCGTTTGTATTTCTCCCTGGGGATTCCCTTCCCGTCAAAAAAAATAAATATATATATATACATCTCTTTCCAAGCAAATCCTCCAGATATCAGAGAAATACATCAGATAAACCTTAAAACCATTTGCAGAGCCATCTCTTCCAAAAAATATATATGAAGCAAAATGTTTATTGATGAAGAAGAAGGAAAAGATGAGTTTACCAAAAAAAAAAAAGAGGCATCAAGGGAACTAAGCAGCTAACAGAAATAACAAAAGGGAGGAACTAGCCCTCGAAGGATGGAGCACAAGTCCCCTCGGGCAAAGCTATCTTCAAACACTTCCCCCAGCAATCCTTCGGGCAACAAAGGTTCCATTCAACGGTTTTAGCAAAGCAACAACCTCAACATCCCATCCCGAAGTAGCCACAAAGAAGAAAAGCAGTGTCCTCCCGACGACTATTCCAAAGATACGCCACCATAACCCCTCCGGTATCACCAACAACACCTTTGGCATCAACTTCAAAGGCTATTTCGCTGCCATCATATGATCCTTCAAAGGTTTTCTCAGCGACACTTCGGAGAAAGTGTTTTGATTCATCCACATCAGGGTCAAGAGTCATGGCGCACTCCTCCATGCTCAATGAGCCCAAGAAAGTCTGAATATGCACATGTTCTTCGTGGGGATAGATGGAAGGGAGGTCCTTAATGATTTCACTAGCTTCGTGGAATGGAGATTCAGTCTCAACCAATGCCTCCTCAAGAGAAGAAGACCTATCTTCACCAAGTCTGAAATCCTTCTCCGAAGAATTAAAGGCGCAGCCATCCCTGGAGGGTCCCATCACACACTGCAAAAGATAAAAATGATGACCCAGTTCTACCATATCTATGCACATGTAAAAGAGGATAACGCGAGCAGAGAAGAATACGAAAACATACCGGTATGATCTTCTTAGCCCGAATGACCCTGGTTGGGGTGCTTTTGCAAGAATTAGACCTCGCGCCTTCATTTGGAGAACTTGGCTGGTTAGGATATGATTCATGTATGTGCGACATGACAAAGAAAGAAACTCGACAAGAAGAACCCTTTTCTCAAACGAGGAGACGATGCAATTATTTTGGGTATAAATACGGAATCTTAAAAAAAGGGAAAGGAAGCAATGAGGGACATAACGCTTCCAGATTTTAGCATGAATAATGCCCTAATTGAAGCCGCACGTGAAGGAAAGCAAGATAAGGAAACTTTGCTATCGGAAGAAACTCCCTCATTGTTTACATCGGTCACGCCCGCAAGCACGCACAGCTTCCACACTTTGCGCCGGCCCCACCAGCCAGCACACGCAATTTCCCAAGTCACGCCTGCAAGCACGCACAGCTTCCACACCTTGCGCCGGTCCCACCAGCTAGCACACTCGGTTCCTGGGCCACGCAACTTCCCAACGTCGCCCAAGCTACACCGGGCCCCACCGATTGTGCCAGCCTCCCTATTTGTGCAAAACTCCCAGAGGCAAGGATCCCAAATCCTATGTATAAAAGGTCAGACAAGCCCCTCAATTCTCTTTACGGTTTGCTGCTGATAGTCTGTCACCATCTTATGCTTACCTCGCAACAAAGCCCCTGTTCCGAGCTAAGCAGGGGACTTAATGTTGATGGTGGTTTTTAAATAAGGAGTAAAATCGTAAAACCCCATGACCTAGTGTTACCCGCAACACATTAACTAAGAGCATTTAACTCAGGTGTAAATAATTAATAGGGGTATTTTTTCAAAATACCGGATTAGGTTTTCGACACGTAACCCTAATTCCAAAACTAAGCCGCACACTACGCACCATGGCAACAATGCCAAACCAAGCCGCACACTGCGCACCACGGCAACCATGCCAAACCAAGCCGCACACTGCGCACCATGGCAACAATGCCAAACCAAGCCGCACACTGCGCACCACGGCAACCATGCCAAACCAAGACGCACACTGCGCACCATGGCAACAATTCCAAACCAAGCCGCACACTGCGCACCATGGCAACAATGCCAAACCAAGCCGCACACTGCGCGCCATGGCAACAATGCCAAACCAAGCCGCACTGCGCGCCACCGCAGAATAACGCTAAAACCAAGCCGCACACTGCGCGCCATGGCGATAACGCCAAAACCAAACTACATATCACACTTATTGGAAACCATGCCAAACTAAGCCGATATGCCATTGGCACATGCCAAAGATAGCGCCCTAGGCTTGCAAAACGTGCAACTAGGTCAACATGGCCGTACGTGCCATTGGCACATGCCAACGCGTACCACAAGCCATATTTCCAAGCCGCTATGCCATTGGCGCATGCCAAAGATAGCGCCCTAGGCTTGCAAAACGTGCAACTAGGTCAACATGGCCGTACGTGCCATTGGCACATGCCAACGCGTACCACAAGCCATATTTCCAAGCCGCTATGCCATTGGCGCATGCCAAATATAGCGCCCTAGGCTTGCAAAACGTGCAACTAGGTCAACATGGCCAGACGTGCCTTTGGCACATGCCAACGCGTGCCACAAGCCATATTTCCAAGCCGCATATGCCATTGGCGCATGCCAAATATAGCGCCCTAGGCTTGCAAAACGTGCAACTAGGTCAACATGGCCAGACGTGCCATTGGCACATGCCAACGCGTGCCACAAGCCATATTTCCAAGCCGCTATGCCATTGGCGCATGCCAAATATAGCGCCCTAGGCTTGCAAACGTGCAACTAGGTCAACATGGCCGCACGTGCCATTGACACATGCCAACACGCACCACAAGCCATATTTCCAAGCCGCTATGCCATTGGCACATGCCAAATATAGCGCCCTAGGCTTGCAAACCATGCAACCTAAGCCAAGTTGGCCACGCATGCCATTGGCACATGCCAACATGCTCGCTGGTAGCTTTTCCTACCAAGGCCACGGCCCTAACGGCCACGCATGCCATTGGCACATGCCAACGTCCTCATTGGTAGCTTTTTCCTACCAAGGCCACGGCCCTAATGGCCACGCATGCCATTGGCACATGCCAAGCACACACGCTGGTAGCCTAACTTGCAAACCGTGCAACCTACCACCAAGGCATTCCGCACATGCCATTGGCACATGCCAAACACACACGCCGGTAGCCTAACTTGCAAACCGTGCAACCTACCACCAAGGCATTCCCGCACATGCCATTGGCACATGCCACACACGCCACTAGCAGCTCACGGCATTGCCACTTACACTCAACATACAACCTACCACCAAGGCATTCCGCACATGCCAATGGCACATGCCACACGCGCCACTAGCAAAGCGCCACTTGCACTTAAGGTGCAACCAATGAGATATCAACACAAACCGGGGATGCTTTCCAGTGGTTTTGGTTTGGCGGTCACAGCTTACAGGCGTACACTACGCTCACATTAAGAAAGCGTGAAAAGGAATAAAGCGGTCAAATAAATGAGGAAATAATGGTGAAAACGTTTTCACCCATTAACACCATGCGGTTACCACCTCCTCCCATTATTTCACCCTTTACTCTCTTCCTTCATGAGACCATGGTACGTTTCAATCTCGACTTGTATAAATAGGTCTTACCTATTTCCACCAGACAACAAGTCTCGGTCAGGAGAAAAATACTACACTCTCGTAAAAGGCAACTTTGCAAGCTCTCCAAAAGCTTTCATCTCTTGCAAGCTTCCTAAGCTTTCACTTCCTCGATACAAGTCGAGACACTACTCTCCCGTAACTATTCTCGGTCTCAACACCTTTCTTTGCTTCCCTCCCCAAATCAACCCTTCTCCTTCACTTTGTGACCGAAGCAAGTCTGGAACGGCCATTTCTTGGTTTAGGCCGGACTTGTGCAGATTGATCTCTCGAATCTATAAAGTGCTCACGTGCAACACATTTGTTTAGGGTTTAAACCAGTTTCTCACTCACCCACCGAATTTACTGAAATCGGCAGAAACGATTTTCACCCATAAACACCAGGTATCTATCATTTTTTGTCATTAAAGGAACTTTTAGAATTCTCGCAATGATTTTCCCATGTTTTGGATGAATTCTAGGACTGAAGTAGATACCCGATTTCTGTAGGTTGACATATGTCCCGTTATCTCCCCAAATATTGATAAGATGTATAATAAGTTTTTTGCCTCACTTAGATTAGCTTTTGTGAATAAAAAACAGTCATCTGCGAAAAAAAGATGAGAGATGTTCGGGGCATCTTTATTTGTTTTAAGGCCCGAAATTTTCTTTTCATAAACTGCTTTTTCTGGAGTCTAGAAAGAACCTCCATGCAAATTAAAAATAAGTATGGTGAAAGTGGGTCACCGTATCTTAGACCTCTGGAAGTGGTGAATTTCGGACCGGGGAACCATTTAGGAGGATAGGAAAAGAGGTGGTTGAAATGCATTGCATTATTAGCTTTACCCACGTGTCACCAAAACCTAGTGCTGATAGAGCTGACTTGATGAAGTTCCACTCCACTATGTCGAAAGCTTTAGAGAGATCTAACTTTAATGCGAAATAACCTTTTGTGGCTTTTGAGTTTTTCATTGAATGAATAAGCTCATGTGCGATGATAATGTTGTCCGTGATTTGTCTCCCTGGCAGAAAGGCTGATTGATTTGGGGAAATTATCTTATTTAGGATTGGCTTTAACTGGTTTGCTAGAATCTTAGATATGATCTTGTATATTGTATTACTCAGGCTGATGGGTCTGAAATTTGATGGAGTTTGTGGAGTGGATATTTTAGGTATCAGAGTTACGAAGGAATGGTTCAATTCCGGATTTAGGTTTCCGGTTTTAAAAAAATCTTGAACTGCCTGAATTATGTCCGGACCCATTATATCCCAATTAGCTCTGAAGAAGCCTAGTTGAAACTTGTCTGGACCTGGCGCTCCCTACTGGTTCATGTTGGAAATTGTCTTCCAAATTTCTTATTTTGATGGGATAATTATTAGGGAAGAATTTTCCTCATCAGAGACGCAAGGTTCAATAAAGCTTGATAAATCTTCTACCTAGTTGTTGTTATTCGATGTGCCTATTTGAGTAAATTAGTTGATCAAGAGGGTATTGATTTGGTCTCTATCTGAAATCCACAGGCCCGATGGTTCTCGAAAAGAGTTTATGGCATTGATTCTTTTTCTATTGGAAGCCGTGCCATGGAAGTACTCCGTGTTCTGGTCGTATTCTTTAAAAATTTATCTCTTAATATTTGGTGGTAGTAATCATTTTTGATTTTGTACCATTTTCCTAACTCAGCTTGGGGATTTTTTATTTTCTCTAGATTTTTGGAATATTTCCCGGTTCCATGTAGACTTTCAATCCTATTATTCAGGGATTTTATATTTTTGTAAATGTTTCCAATCACATCTGAGTTCCATTGAGATAAATCCGAGGATAATAGCTGGAGCTTCGAATAGATGTTTGTATCTAGGGTAATACTGGAGTGAAAATTCCAAGAGTTGGCAACCATTGTTGAAAATGTTGGATGAGTCAACCATGATCTAATGCATCTAAACGGTTTTTGGGTTTTTTGTTTTTCCGGGTTTGAATCAAAAAGGAGAGGTGTATGATCAGAATCAACTCTAGAAAGATGACTCACCTTTGTGTCGGAAATTTCTGCGGCCATTGGCATGGTTCGTAATTCAAAGAACTAACTAATGAAAGAAGTACTGAAAATTGGATGTCCTTCCGATGGGAAAATGAAGGGTGTGAAGGTTAAATTCGTGAAGGCCTTCCCGTTGTACTGCTAAGGGATGCTCCCCAGTGCATTTTAACTATATGTGATATACTAAGTTATTTTAGTGTATATTTTGAGTTTTAATAATCGAAGCTTAAGAAAATTGCAAGCAACAACAGACGTTATCAAAGAAGCGCTTGATAACAAGAAATATCTAATGACAATTTCGGTTGCTTCAGATACGAAATTGTTACCAAATAGCTAGTCCAGTAACATTTCAGATACTATCTGAATTTCCTCGTAATAATCCGTTGACAACAGGCCACGTTGCAAGGGGTATGGATGTGGATAGGGTGTGCCGGTTTTGTGAAGAAGAAGATGAAACAAGTGCCCATTTATTCTATAAATGTTGGAGAACAAAAAGAATTTGGGATTATTTTGCCGAAGGATGCAACTTCAATTGGAATTATGATACTAATATTTCCACAACTATAAAAGATTGGAGTTATGATTGGGGTGATGAAAGACTTGACCGTATATGGAACAACTTACCGGTTGCAATATGGTGGTGCATTTGGAAAGAAAGGAATTCTAGAATATTCAACAACAAAAAGAGAAATTTGGAAAGTTTAATTCGAGATATTAAAATCCAAGCCTATTTTTGGGCGGACGCAAACACTAGAATGTTGGGTTTGACGGCGAACATGGTAGTAGCTCTATGGGACTCGTATTTCTATCGGCCGCTTTGAGGTGGATGTGAGGCATTTGGTGTTTGTTTGTTTCTTTGTATTCTCACTTGGATATTTGTTCTTTGTCCTTTTTTTGGTGATCGATCTAATTTCCGTCTCCTTTTTGTGTCGGTTGTTTTTATTGGGTTGAGGTACCCCCTTAAGTACCTCTTTTTCAATGAATCTTTTCCTCTTGACCGATAAAAAAAAAACAGGCCACGTTGCAGTTTCGTGGATCTCGCATAACGTGGTCCATGGGATCTAGGGTTTTGATATTGTTCAAATAGTGGCTTAAAGACAAGGTTTTTAACTTTTTTTTTTTGTCTCGGCAATTTTTTTTAATCTGACCATGACTGGTAAAATTATATTATTACCATCCGAATTGTTTTCTTGACTTCAAGATACACTGTGAATGACCACATGGAGCAACTGATTGCGCAACATTATTTCTGAATTTTAGCTCGAACTCCTAACCTATTACCACTTATCTATCCTAATATATAAAGGGAAGCCCCCTTACTGTTCATTTAACAGTTAATGAAGCTGCAATTTCTGATATCCCCAAACTGCCCCTATATTATGTGCACCTAAAAATGTATTATGAATAAAAAATGAGGGTACAATGGTAATTTAAGTATTTAAAATAAATAAAGGGGGCATAATGGTATTTTAAGCATATTTAAATTAAATAGATAAAAACAATAGGTCCTATGACCCGTCCCCATGACATGTGAAGCTGCAATTTTCATTTTCCATTTTTGCCCTATCTTTATTTCATTTTAAAGACATAAGATAAATATATATAGGGAGTATTAATGTAAAACTGAATCTTTGAGTTTTTTTTTTTTTTTTTTTTTTTTTTTTTTTTTTACAATAGGTCCCATGACCCGTCCGCATGACCTGTGAAGTTGCAATTTCCATTTTCCGTATTTGCCCAAACTTTATATCATTTTAAAGACATAAAATAAATATATATAGGGGGTATCAATGTAATTCGATATTTAAATAATATTTTTACCAACTGAATCTTTGAGTTTTTTTTTTTAACACATTAAAAAAAAATAAAAAAATTAATCTTTGAGTTGTTCCACGCCTAAAGATGGGCTCTATAGCACGTGCAAAGCACGTGCGGGTGATCTTGTACCCTTTAAAATGAGAAGCTAATCAAGATTTCATGAGACATATATAACTAGTTGATATACTTCTAGTACAGTTTTCTAGCAAAAAATGCAACTACAGTACTACTGGTATTACAAAATTACTATGCATTTCTCCAATGTTCATACTCTAGTGACCTAGTCTATACCATACCTTGTACGAGTCGGAAAATGTGAACATTCATCACGATTTTTCTCCGAAAATCAACTAGTTCTGGTACTACCATCACCATAAAAAGCACTACTACCAACCAACACCACCAGTAACCAGAAACAATACCACCAAAATTTGATTTCATCATAAACTTACTGTTTCATCATTAAAATCTTTGGTTTCATGATAAAAAAAATATGCAAAAATAAGTTGAAACCAATTTTGTTTGGGGTTTTTGTATCAATTTTTAAAAATTTGGGATTTTTGTATCAATTCAATTTTGTTTAATATGGAGTTATAATGAATCCCAATATTTGAAAGGAGTTTTTGTACTGCAAATTTGGTCACCTTGGTGTTTTAGTACTAGTTCTCTTTAGTAAAAGGAAGAAAAATAAAATAAAAAAACAGAAAGAAAATGATATCACAATTCTTGTGCCAACACTTTTTTTTTTCTCTTTTTTATAAGATTATAAATAGATATATCCTTATTATTATACCCGATAAACAAATATAACATATTTTTCCACTTTTACAAATATAGGCCTACTTTCACTTTTCCATCCAATAAAGTTAGTTTGGTCAATTTCTCGTGACGGTTGTGGCCTATTTTCACTTTTCCATCCGATAAAGTTAGTTTGGTCAATTTCTCGTGACGGTTGTCAATATCTCTTTGAACGAGATGAGATATTGAATGGCGAACGGTTGTCAATATCTCTTTAATGGGCTTCTGAATGATATATGTGATAGGAACCCATTTGTCTTCCGAAATTTTTGCGGAAGCTCCATTTTTTACTTGCCAGATAAATTTTCCTTTAATGATATCCAAACCTTTTTTTATACTAGTCCAAATTCAAGATAATTGGGAAGATCTAGAGAATTCCAGAGGATGAGAGTTTGGAAAATATTTAGCTTTGAGAAGTTGAGCCCAAAGTTGATCTTGCTCTGAGATGAGACGTCTAGCTAGTTTAGTAAGGAGATATATGTTAAACTGGTGTGGATTCTTAATTCCAAGACCTCATTGGGAAATAGGCTTGCATATGCTGGCCCAAGCCTTGAGTTAGTTGGAAGTGCTTTTTACACATAGGACACTCTGTGTTTATGTCTGAATTATGCGCCCCAAGTCTTGAGTTAGTTGGAAGTGTTTTTTGAGCTAATTTCCAGACGAATAATTTTATTCTTGGGATTACTTGGATTTTCCATATTATTCGCCAGGGAAAGGAGGTTAATGAATTTCTCTCCTGATCTTGGTTTATGAGAAAGTTATAAACATTTTTTGCCGAAAAGGTTCCTGAAGGATGATGTTGCCATCTGACTTTTTCTTGTTCCTGTCTTTTTGGAGTAATAGCTAGGATTTTCGCTTTTATTTCTGGATCCAAATAAGTATCAAGTTTTTCTTGATCTCATGTATCCTCGGGAGTGATCAACTCATTTACCCTATGTGGAACAGGCTCTTGAAAATTAATGGGCTTCTGAATGATATATGTGATAGGAACCCATTTGTCTTCCAAAATTTTTGCGGAAGCTCCATTTTTTACTTGCCAGATAAATTTTCCTTTAATGATATCCAAACCTTTTTTTATACTAGTCCAAATTCAAGATAATTGGGAAGATCTAGAGAATTCCAGAGGATGAGAGTTTGGGAAATATTTAGCTTTGAGAAGTTGAGCCCAAAGTTGATCTTGCTCTGAGATGAGACGTCTAGCTAGTTTAGTAAGGAGATATATGTTAAACTGGTGTGGATTCTTAATTCCAAGACCTCATTGGGAAATAGGCTTGCATATGCTGGCCCAAGCCCTAATATATCCTCCTTTGCTTTTGGGCTTGTCTTTTTTCCACCAGAAATCTCTTTGGATTTTGTCCATCTGATCTAGCGTTTCTTTAGGAAGAGCTAGCACTTGCATTTGGTAAGTTGGATAACCTTGAAGAATGGATTTTATTAGAACTGTTCTTCCAGCTTGAGAGAGCAATTTAGATTTCCATCCTTGAAGAGTGACATAGTATTTTTGTAACAGTTCAAAATTTTCTTTTCTATTTTTATCGAAGAAAGGAGGAGTTCCCAGGTATCTATCATTTTTTGTCATTAAAGGAACTTTTAGAATTCTCGCAATGATTTTCCCATGTTTTGGATGAATTCTAGGACTGAAGTAGATACCCGATTTCTGTAGGTTGACATATGTCCCGTTATCTCCCCAAATCTTGATAAGATGTCTAATAAGTTTTTTTCCTCACTTAGATTAGCTTTTGTGAATAAAAAGAAGTCATCTGCGAAAAAAAGATGAGAGATGTTCGGGGCATCTTTATTTATTTTAAGGCCCGAAATTTTCTTTTCAGAAACTGCTTTTTCTAGGAGTCTAGAAAGAACCTCCATGCAAATTAAAAATAAGTATGGTGAAAGTGGGTCACCCTGTCTTAGACCTCTGGAAGTGGTGAATTTCGGACTGGGGAACCATTTAGGAGGATAGAAAAAGAGGTGGTTGAAATGCATTGCATTATTAGCTTTACCCACGTGTCACCAAAACCTAGTGCTGATAGAGCTGACTTGATGAAGTTCCACTCCACTATGTCGAAATCTTTTGAGAGATCTAACTTTAATGCGAAATAACCTTTTGTGGCTTTTGAGTTTTTCACTGAATGAATAAGCTCATGAGCGATGATAATGTTGTCCGTGATTTGTCTCCCTGGCAGAAAGGCTGATTGATTTGAGAAAATTATCTTATTTAGGATTGGCTTTAACCGGTTTTGCTAGAATCTTAGATATGATCTTGTATATTGTATTACTCAGGATGATAGTTCTGAAATTTGATGGGGTTTGTGGAGTGGATATTTTAGGTATCAGAGTTATGAAGGAATGGTTCAATTCCGAATTTTGGTTTCCGGTTTTAAAAAAATCTTGAACTGCCTGAATTATGTCCGGACCCATTATATCCCAATTAGCTCTGAAGAAGCATGGTTGAAACCTGTCTGGACCTGGCGCTCCCCACTGGTTCATCTTGGAAATTGTCTTCCAAATTTCTTATTTTATTGGATAATTATTAGGGAAGAATTTTCCTCATCAGAGACGCAAGGTTCAATAAAGCTTGATAAATCTTCTACCAAGTTGTTGTTATTCGATGTGCCTATTTGAGTGAAGTGGTTGGTCAAGAGGGTATTGATTTGGTCTCTATCCACAGGCCCGATGGTTCTCGAATAGAGTTTATGGCATTGATTCTTTTTCTATTGGAAGCCGTGGCATGGAAGTACTCCGTGTTCTGGTTGTATTCTTTAAAAAAAATTATCTCTTGATATTTGGTGGTAGTAATCGTTTTTGATTTTGTACCATTTTCCTAACTCAGCTCGGAGATTTTTTATTTTCTCTAGATTTTCGGAATATTTCCCGGTTCTATGTAGACTTTCAATCCTATTATTCAGGGATTTTATGTTTTTGTGAATGTTTCCAAACACATCTGAGTTCCATTGAGATAAATCCTAGGATAATAGCTGGAGCTTCGAATAGATGTTTGTATCCAGGGTAATACTGGAGTGAAAATTCCAAGAGTTGGCAACCATTGTTGAAAATGTTGGATGAGTCAACCATGATCTAATGCATCTAAACGGTTTTTGGGTTTTTCTTTTTTCCGGGTTTGAATCAAAAATGAGAGGTGTATGATCATAATCAACTCTAGAAAGATGACTCACCTTTGTGTCGGGAAAATTCTGCGACCAACTAACTAATGAAAGAAGTACTGAATATTGGATGTCCTTCCGATGGGAAAATGAAGGGTGTGAAGGTTAAATTCGTGAAGGCCTTCCCGTTGTACTGCTAAGGGCTGCTCCCCAGTGCATTTTAACTATATGTGCTATACTAAGTTATTTTAGTGTATATTTTGAGTTTTAATCATCGAAGCTTAAGCAAATTGCAAGCAACAACAGACGTTATCAAAGAATCGCTTGATAACAAGAAATATCTAATGACAATTTCGGTTGCTTCAGATACGAAATTGTTAACAAATAGCTAGTCCAGTAACATTTCGGATACTATCTAAATTTCCTCGTAATAATCCGTTGACAACAGGCCACGTTGCAGTTTCGTGGATATCGCATAACGTGGTCCATGGGATCTAGGGTTTTGATATTGTTCAAATAGTGGCTTAAAGACAAGGTTTTTAACTTTTTTTTTTGTCTCGGTAATATTTTTTAACCTGACCATGACTTTGGTAAAATTATAGTATTACCATCCGAATTGTTTTCTTGACTTCAAGATACACTGTGAATGACCACATGGAGCAACTGATTGCGCAGCATTTGCGCTTATTTCTGAATTTTTAGCTCGAACTCCTAACCTATTACCACTTACCCTTTAAAATGAGAAGCTAATCAAGATTTCATGAGACAGATATAACTAGTTGATATACTTCTAGTACAGTTTTCGAGCAAAAAATGCCACTACAGTACTACTAGTATTACAAAATTACTATGCATTTATCCAATGTTCATACTCTAGTGACCTAGTCTATACCATACCTTGTACGAGTCGGAAAATGTGAACATTCATCGCGATTTTTCTCCGAAAATCAACTAGTTCTAGCACTACCATCACCATAAAAAGCACTACTACCAACCAACACCACCAGTAACCAGAAACAGTACCACTAAAATTTGGTTTCATCATAAACTTACTGTTTCATCATTAAAATCTTTGGTTTCATGATAAAAAAATATGCAAAAATAAGTTGAAACCAATTTTATTTGGGGTAAAATGGGTCATTTGTCCAAAAAAATTTAAAACACGGTTCAAATGGACAAGTAAAAAAAAGTACGGGTGAAATAGCCAAAAAAAAAATAGCAAGGATGAAACTGGATTAATTCCAGCTTATACTTAAAAAATAGCAAGGATGAAACCTGGATGCATCCTGTGTAAAATAAAAATAAGAAAAAAATATTTGAAAATGGACAGGATGAAACTGGTTACATCCTGCCTATTTTTAAATTTTTGTCCATTTAAACAGTATCTTTTTAATTTTTGGCTATTTAAACAGTATCAAAACTTAAGTGTCTTTTTCACCCAGAAATTGTTGATTTTGGTCTTTTTGACCAATTTTGTGTTTTTGTATCAATTTTTAAAAATTTGGGATTTTTGTATCAATTTTGTTTAATATGGAGTTACAATGAATCCCAATATTTGAAAGGAGTTTTTGTACTGCAAATTTGGTCACCTTGGTGTTTTTCTACTAGTTCTCTTTAGTAAAAGGAAGAAAAATAAAATAAAAAACAGAAAGAAAATGATATCACAATTCTTGTGCCAACACTTTTTTTTTTCTCTTTTTTATAAGATTATAAATAGATATATCCTTATTATTATACCCGATAAACAAATATAACATATTTTTCCACTTTTACAAATATATGCCTATTTTCACTTTTCCATCCAATAAAGTTAGTTTGGTCAATTTCTCGTGACGGTTGTGGCCTATTTTCACTTTTCCATCCGATAAAGTTAGTTTGGTCAATTTCTCGTGACGGTTGTCAATATCTCTTTGAATGAGATGAGATATTGAATGGCGAATTACATCTACGCCCTTTAAGTTCAGCCACATGTCTACTATAGTACTATACACATGAAACCAGTGGACACCTCGGAAAATTGGAGGGTTCAGATTAACTTAGTTCGATTGCAGATTACTATTATTCCCTCACATGAATACCCTTATATTTTAGGTCATCTCCCTTCAGCTAGGCCTCCTCATTTTCTCCATCCCCTCTCTGATCCCCTCTTCCTCTTTGCCCCCTCTCTCCTTTGGTAAATCTCTTTTGACAGAATAGTCTCGTGGTACAATACAATAGCCAAACTTACTCCCCTCCTCTCTCCACTTTGTAACCGTTTTTTTTTCAATTCCTGATCCCAAATCTTTCCTAAATATTTTCACTGTGATCCAAATCTGTTGGATTTCACTACACGAAATCAGGGATTTTGTAACAGCCGAATTTCTAACGGATATTTTTAAGTAACGTCGTATCGACGTTGGTAACTTTGTAACGTCGAATAATCGTTGCAATAATTGGTATTTGTTACAGAGTTTCAGGAGGGTTGTGGGTAATTACCTTCCTATCCTCAACTTAAGTTGCCAAGTTATACATTGTTACCCTCCATTACTACTATTAGCGCCTCTATTACTACTATCAGCTCCCAATTTCATCTCACACTCAAGGGCTACCCAGCCTCCCAACGATTCTGGCTTTTTTCTCCAACATTTTTTTCCCATTATAACTCTTCATTTTAATTACCGAAAATCAGAAAACAAAATTAAAATCCGAAAACAAAATTAAAATCATCTGAAATTAGTTTTTCATTTAATATGTCTGAAAGTTGGGAGGTAGATAAACAACTTAATATTTTGATAGAAAAACGGTTGAGACATTACTACATCATATCTTTCACCTCCATTTAAGTCATCGACGTGGATTCTCGATTGTTAGGACCCATCTGTATGAGCATGGTGTCGACAAGACATACACCACCTGGAGCTTACATGGTGAGAGAAAGGATGGTGCTTTAACAAGTCGTTCTAAGGGGAAGGCCGTAGTCGAAGAAACGCCTGATAAGCAATCAGATTGTTTGAATTTGAATGATTTTATTGACTCTTCCTTTGGTATTCATCATGACCATGATGGAACAAAAATTGGAGAATCACCCTTAGAAGATCCAGATGTCGAGAAGCGTTATAATAGGTACAAATCGTTAGCGGCAGAGAAGTTATACACTTCATGTGAAGACAATCTCACAATCCTCTCTGATATGGTAGAACTGCATAATGTGAAGAAAACTTATAAAATTTCGGGTAACTGTGTCAACAGTTTGTTGGATTTGTTAAGAGAGTGGCTTCCGAAACCTAACAAGTTGCCCAAAAACTATTATGCTATGAGGTCAATGCTTAAGGATCTGGGGATGAAAGCGAAGGCTATTCATGCTTGTCAGAATCATTGTATTTTGTATTACGAGGAGAATGAGGATTTAATAGAGTGTCCGGTATGCAAAACTCTGAGGTTTAAGTTGAAAGCTACCAAAGATGGTCCTGTGGTGACAAATGAACCTTGCAAAGTGCTGAGATACTTTCATGTAGACGAAAAACTAAAGAAAATATATTCTGTACCTTGGATATCAGACGCAATGCTGTGGCACGATCGAGCACAAGTTTCATCTGAATATATGCGTCATCCAATCGATTCATCTCAGTGGGCACAAATGAAAATGAAGTACCCGTTGTTTGCCGCGGAAAGAATAAATTTTTGGCTTGGAATATCAACGGATGGGTTTAATCCTCATGGTGTACAGACTTTGAGTTGGAGTTGTTGGCCTGTGATCCTTGTGGTTTATAATCTTCCGCCTTTTATGTGTATGAAGTATGAATTCCAAATGATGACTCTGTTGATACCTGGGCATAAGTCACCGGGTCAAGACATTGATGTTTTTTTGCGGCCGCTGGTCAACACGCTAAAAAAAATTTGGAATCAAGGTGTACAAGCTTTTGATTCTTTGAAAAGGGAGTATTTTACTCTGATGTACGTTTGGCATTCATGACTTACCTTCTCAAGGTGTTTTAAGTGGATGTACCCACTCATGGCTATTGTGCGTGTGTTTGCTGTGCAGACGAAACCCGAAGTACTCATCTAGGTTACGACAGCAAGATTGTGTACACTAACTATCGTATATACCTTAAGTCAAGGCACCCATTTAGGAATGGGACTTATTTGGTATTAGAGACACAGGAGCATAAAAGTGCACTGCTGAGACTAACAGGAGCGCAGTCCCTTGAGAAGTTGACCGATGTTCATTATGAACATGGTAAGTTAGTGGTATGCAAGACAGGTAAACGAAAGAGATATCAGTCTGATGAAGAGGAGGGTGATTCTGAGCTTGTCACAGGTGCTTTCTTCAAGAAGTGTATTCTTTGGGAACCTGAGTCGTATTGTGCCTTGATATAGGGCATTGTGTCGACGTGATGCACACGGAAAAGAACGTCATGGAACACATTATCTACACTATCTTTGATAAGGATAATAAGGCTATTGTTGCATGGAATAATCGTGACAAATTGAAGGAGAATAAACTAACTATGGAGCATGGAAAGAGAAGACAAAGAAAGGAGTAGAGATGGTTCCGATGTTTGTTTTGAGCCAAAAAGAGAAAACCAATTTTTGTCAGATTCTTAAAGATCTGAAAGTTCCCACAGGATTTTCGTCGAATATAAGTAACAATGTACATATGGAGCAATTGAAATTGAGCAACTTGAAGTCACATGATTACCATGTGGTTATGGGGTACTTATTACCTGTTCTGCTTCAACATGCCTTTCTAGGAGAGAAAGACTTGTGAACTACGCTTCAACAAGTCAGTTTGTATTTTAGAATTTTGTTCTCAAAGGTGTTTAGCAGAGAGTATCTGAACCAGGCTAAGTGGATGATTGCAGAGGCCATGTGTGTGCTCGAAAAGTATTTCTCGGCTGGATTTTTTGATATAAGCGTGCATGGTAGGTCTTCAAACAGTACCTACAATTGTACTAACTGCAAGTATATAGCATCGAGTCTGTAAACAGGGTATGTACGAGTCGATCCTCAGGGAAAAGGTGGGTGTAGATTGAAGCTAAAGTCTTACTACAACTGATTTAGAATAAGGAGTAACCAAAAGGGGGGTCTTATGTCGATACAACTATATGATGTTTATGAAACACGAAATAGAGAACAGAACAACGCAAATAAAAGGTACTAGGGCAGTCGAATCCACCTATTAACCTTTGCTAAGTCAGTTCAGTCACAATATTATTCTTGTCCCTTGTAATGGACACCGGTCAAGATGCAAGTCTACTGTTTATCTAGGGAGGTCTCGAATGAAGGGTTTAATGTCAACTAAGGTCACTAACTAATCCCTAATATTAGTTGTCTTCTTAAAGTACAACTAATCACAGACCAATTTGATTACTTAGATAATTAAACCTTTCCTAAAATGGATGGCATAATATCAACTAAGGTAACTAATCCCTAGCATAAGATGTCTTCTTATAGCACAACTCATCACAGATTAGCTTGGTCTCTTAAGCATGAGTTGAAGCACAATATAGGGTTATTCTATCTATCTATGTTGCATAGCAAACAAAAGGTGAAAGTAATATACTGTCACACAATGATTAAACCATTCCTATATATCATTTTAAGCACAATAAGATCAATATCAGAAACATGTATCAAACTAGCAATAGATTAATGGTTTCATCTAAACCCTAGTTATTAAATTAGAACATGATGAAAATACAGGAAACAAACATAAACTACTACTGCTTGGTGCACCGACTAATCCAGGCATGACTTTCTCATCTCACTGCCTTCTCTATTTATACAAAATAATCACTCAAATCAACTCCAATTCGATAACTAATGGAAACCCACTCACCAACCGTGCTTTTAAGACGTTTCCCCTCTTCAATTCAACGCTCCAAGCCATTAATTTGGTGTTTCTTCAATGTTGAGGATAACCCTAACCTATCTCTCTCAAACCTAGCTTCTAGGGTTACTATTCTTGATAAGAAAGAAGATAAGGGTGAGAGAGATAGAGATTAAAGGTTTAATTGGTGTTTATGATGGAAATGGTTGTGTGCAGAAATGGTGGGGGCGATGGTGTTAATAGAAGGGGAGTTTGGTCGGTTGTCAATCCGTCAAAAATAATTTCACTTTCTTACTCACTAAATTTAAATGAAGCACAAGGTAAGGAAGAGTTCGTATCCACAGAGAGGCAATTGTTGTTATGCAATTTTAGGTTTCTAAGGTAACCAAGGGGGATGTTTGTTGTTAAGCGAAATACTAAAGTAAAAACAAAATAGAGCAAAGCAAAAAGTTGGAATAATCAATAAGGAGAAGATATTGGTCATGGGATAGTATCATTCACAAACATGTATTTTCATTAATGATTAGAATTGGTATTTTAATCTCGTATTTATTAAAAGTCCTAGGATACCTTGATCGCAAGTATAACCTGTTAATTCCCTGTTTTCATCACAACCACATTAAAAGATGCATATGTGAATTCTTCCTAGAAAGCAACCTAAAGTGTAAAAGCACAATTAAGTTTAACTCCCTAAAAGCATTAAGTTTTATGGAATAAGACTCATCAATGCAAACGAATGTGTAAAAGCACTAAACGTTTTAACAAAAGTTATGATTCACTTATGACTAGTAGGATATATCACTACAAGCACTAACCACAATTATGCTACTTAGAATCAGGGTTAAACAACTTTTTCGTATTGAAAACCCTAATATAGCTCTAGAGATGAACGCAAATCGGATTGATTAGGACTCAACCTAACAAGTTTTCAAATCTTATAACACTATTAATTGTGAATCACAAACAATAAATTACTGAGACAAAAGTAATTCATTGAATCAAAAGCATGTTGAGAAATCAACTTTTATCCCATAACCAATAATTTGTGTTTAGCTACTCATAGCTATGGAGTTCATCATAATAATATTAATTGAAAAGAAGAAGAAGATGAACAAAAGCAAACCCTAGAAGCGTAAACAAAACCGGCTCTCCAAAATTCCAAGAATAAGATATATGATAAGTTGTAGAAGACCTTCCCTTTATAGCTTTTCTCCAACTTCTAAAATTAGGTCTAGTCTTCAAAGTCCATTAGATGAGAATCCACCAAGCCCATAAGAGAGATAAACCCATGTAGAAAATATGACCCAAAAGTGGTCGCCGGAAATCTGGTATTGTGGCCGGAACTTGGCCGGAAAGGTCGCCGGAAAACATCTCAGGTGACCGGCAAAGTCCGCCCGGTCACCGGTCAAGCGGGTCAAAACGGTCAACGATCCAACTCGGCGGGTCAACTCGGTCAAGCACCGAGTCAGGGAGAGTCGTGACTCATCTCGCAGTCGACTCCGAGTCGGTGGTGGAGTCGATTCACTGACCGAGTTAACTTGGCTAAAGTCAAAGCCATTGCACAAAGCCAAACACTGTGTTGCACTATCATTGTGCTTCACCAATACTCTTCCCCCATGATGGCTCGCAACTCATCCTTCAAGTCGCTGCAATTTTTGACTTCATTTCCATGACTCTCATCACTTCAAAACCATCAGAGTGACCTTCCATACATGCCTGCACCGTCTCCATTCTCAACTGCTCCATTGCATATCCGTTGTCATACACAGCCAACACCGGAACTCGTCTTCACATCACTGCCAATTCAACCTGATGCTCAATCGAGCTCATCTCTGCTCCAGCTAACTCTATAACATCTCTGCCTTGAGCTGCACCCTTGTAACAATCCCAGAGCCACTACCACCATCTCAACCTGTCACTGCAATGTGTAGCAGCATCATTACAGCTACCACTCCTCCATGAGCTCAACACTGACTCAAGTCTCATCAGAGACCCCATTCAATACAGCCTCTCCACAGTCATCACTAGGTCCATCCCAAAGACCACACACACCGCATTGCCATCAAGCATCATAACCTGCAACTCATTCATTCAAAGCATTCAAATGTACCACCACTGCCACAGGCCATATTCATATGCAGCATCGTCTGGTATTTGTAGCTGCACCAAAAAAAACGGCAATCGTACAACTGCACCGCCTCACAACTCCACCTACAATTCCATCTCAGGCAACCACTTCACAACAATCATCAAACCCATCTCTTCTAGCACCAAATCAATTTCAGTCCAATGGAAACACCAAGACCACGACTAAGTCTTGGAAAAGATGCCACAGACCAGCCTCCACGGCCTGTACCAATAACCCTTGTAACCTTCTCATCTGAAATTCCAGTTCACTTGGTTTGCATTAGCACATTCATCTACTTGCAAATCACCAGCAGCATACACCACCAGTCCTTGGCTCATTCATTCAGCACCACTACCAGTTCCAGAGACACCACCTGAGACAACATCAGCACTTCCCTGCAAATTCACTTAATCTTAGCCTGCATTCAGACTCTCCAAGCCACTTGACCTCTAATGATTATCACCTGCTTTGCACTCTGCCCTATTACCAACCAATCCACCTACTACTCGGCCGCAACCCTGAAATTTGCATTCACTTCCAGCTTCCAGGTTTGAGCTCCACCACATCTCGGCCTTAATCGAACAAATCCCAAATCTCTAATTACCTCGATTCAATCTCATTGCCAAACTCAATTGCTTCCATGTCTTGTCAATTCAACCCGAATCTCGAGTTACAAGGCCAAAGAACACAAATCCTCTATGCTCATTCTCAAGCACTCAGCTGCAGCTGCAATCTCCTCCATGAGTTCAGTACCTAAAACACACACCCTTGAATCATCATCCCCTAACTCCATTGCATCTCAGACTCAATCTCAGTTCAACCTTCATCCATTACAGATTCCCCTTCTTGTTCTTCTTCTCATCTCAACAGCAGGAACTCCACCTCCAAAACCCTAACATTCATCTAAGCTTCACTTCATCCTCCCATCTCAAACTCAACAGATTCCTTCACTCAATCAACACAGACCAGATCCCCTTTCTAGATTCGAAACACCATCTCCATCTTCACCACCAAATCACTCGAACTCAAGAACCCATCTGAGATTCGAGCCACAGAAACCATGTCTCTCGTTCTTCTTCTTCTCCCCTGAATTTCTCCAACTCTCAGACAACAGCAGCCATGATTCTCTCATCTTTAATTCAGGTGGAAAATGAAATGAGAAAATGATTGAGACAGAAAAACTTCTTTCTCGATTTAGGGTTGGATAAACTTGGGACAGGATATTGGTACTTAAGCACTTCCGATAAGGGTTAACCAATTTTCTAACCCCTTATCCTCACTGGTCCTGTCTTTAGCTCTCCTCCAAAAGAGTTTCCCTTAACCTTGACTGGCTCCAGTTAGTGTTCTCCCCTGAAATGATAATTTTGCCCTTTGACTCAATTTGGGTGATTTCCGCTTCTTTTCCTCCGTGCGACTCCAGAGTATCTAATAACTCAAAAACACACGTAAAGTACATAATTCACAAGAAAAATAGCAAAGAAAGCGTAACTACTAGATAGTAAATACGGTGTATTCTACACCTATCAGATTCCCCCACACTTAGACTTTGCTAGTCCTCGAGCAAATCAAGCAAAACAATTATAAAGAATACATACAACTCCGTGTCATCGAGGCTACGGTCACTCTTAGCATGAATAACAGGCCTTTAAACCCCTAGGTGTCCCTAGTGGACGAGTTATAGTCTCGTGAGGGTTTACTAGAGATATACCCACAAAACCTATTTTTCCAGCTTACTAGTTCTCCGTAATGATAGTATCCAACGCGCTAAGAAGACATAGAGATTCTCGCACACTAGTCATAAGAAGTTAGACACATAAATGAACACAATCTCATTCTTAAAAGTTGAGAGAGAAATAACCATCCCTTCTCGACATAAATTCGGGTTCGGAGTGATCGAAAGTCTCGACTCTGCCTCACAAGAAAAGGGTTTTATGATATTGCGCTCAATAATAAACAACTCTTTATGGGTCACACATGTGTCCAGGTAGGAATGAAGAGAGAATCCTGCGACACGTTGAATGGTAGGAAGGTAAAAACCCTCCGAAGTATTTTGAAAACCCACATCTTTTATATATTTTTGAAAACCCATTTTTCTGACGATCTCTTCAAAAGGAAATCAACCACTTAACGAAGGTGGGAATATGCTTACTTACCTCGTATCCGTTCGGCGTGCAGCTAGCACCACTCTCACAAAGATCCATAGAAACGTCTTCGGTCTTCTATCGGTGTCTTCATCTTCGTCTTCGGTCTTCAACTCTTGATGATAACTCTCGAACTTCGTAGAATCTTGACAATATGATTCTTTCCTCTAATTTCTTGTTGCTTCAAACTTCATTGTAGATATTCCTTCTTCCATTGGCTTTATTGAAATAATACAAAACTAAAAACGAACTATACAAACCCAAAATATAAAAAAATTTTCTTTTTTTTTTTTTCATTTTTTTTTTTTTTTTTTTTCTTTTTTTTGTTGAAATAAGAAATAAAACAAACACAAAATAAAAATAAAACAAAATAATAAAAACTATTAACAAACCTAAAAATTTTCTCTTGTCTTTTTTTTTTTTTTTTTTTTTTTTTTTCTAATTTTTTTTTTTTTTTTTTTTTTCATTTTTTTTTTTTTAATAATTTTTTTTTTTTTTAAGACAAGAGAAAGTAAAATACAAATAAAATAAAAACGTAAGTACAAAGGCCATGGTGTAAGTACTTTACCGCTTGATTCTTCACAACTTATATGTCTTGATATCATAAACTTCTCGAACTCTCATCCTTGATAATTTTCACTCTTGTACAATAGTCTTCAACTTATAAAAATTTTGCTCCTTGTCTTGTTGCTTTACTTGAATCTAAAATCTGCTCAATTCTGTACCGTTGCTTGTAACCATGAACGTGTTCAACTTTCCTTCAAATTTGTGATGCTCCTCTTGTTGATGATGATGGTGTTTCTATGGACCTGTTGGTGTAGAGAGAGATAAGGTGGATGGTGCTAACTGCGAACAAGATTACAAGTGGTATGTAAGTTAGCAATTCGATGTCACCATCATGGTTGATAAAAATAGCACTCAAGAGATCAAAATAGTGCTTCTATGGTGGGAAGTTGGGCAACTCACCATTCTGCCCGGAATTTACGTACGGTGACACACACTCAAAAAGCATAAATTTAGACAGGTTCAAAGAATTGAAGGTTGGTGCCTCACATTATGTAACTTGGGTAGTCTCCACTATAGGGGATCACTACTCTAATACCGAATTTCAGTCTGCACCTTATTTTCCACTGGCATGGTTAAATCCAACTTTAACTCTCATACAATTAAGAAACCCGATCATGTTCTCTGTCATCTCTAAGTTCAGTCACTATTATGAGATTCTCGATGTAATCTTAGCGACATGTATACTATGTGACTCTAAACTAACCATAAGTTGGAGTTTTCTTATTCACTAGTTTTCACAAAATTTGAAAATTTCAAAAATTTACAACGCAAAATCACTCCCCCACACTTAAACTTTACATTGTCCTCAATGTAAATTGAATCGTCCAAAGTAAATCAGAAAAAATTAAAAACAAGACAAGAAAAACTAAAAACAAGACAAAAAAAAATAAACACAAGACAAGAAATACTCATCCTTTGGGTTGCCTCCCAATTAGCGCTTGGTTTAAAGTCGTCAGCCCGACTATCTCCTTGCATTCTATGACTCCTCCAGAGGGAGCACATCCACAAAGTTAACTCCTTCCACCACTTCGGAAGTGAAATTGTCATAATATGGTTTCAACCGGTGCCCATTAACTTTAAGTTCTTTCCCTGTAGCTATGCTACGAATTTCCAATGCACCATGAGAAAACACATTAGTAACAATAAAAGGTCCGATCCATCGTGACCTTAATTTACCCGGAAATAAATGCAAGCGAGAATTAAACAAAAGCACTTTCTGCCCAATGCAAAATTGTTTACTAGAAATCATGTTATCATGGAATGCTTTCGTCTTTTCTTTGTAAATCCGTGAGCTTTCAAATGCATCATTGCGAAGCTCCTCTAGCTCTTGGAGTTGTAACTTCCTTTGCTTTCCAGCCCCATCCATCTCCATGTTGCATTGTTTAATAGCCCAAAACGCCTTATGCTCAATTTCCACGGGTAAATGACAAGGTTTACCATACACAAGCCTAAAAGGAGACATCCCAATAGGTGTTTTATATGCGGTTCTATACGCCCACAAAGCATCATTAAGTCGCATGCTCCAATCTTTCCTTATTGGGTTCACCGTCTTTTCTAGAATGGATTTCACCTCCCGGTTAGACACCTCGGCTTGTCCATTGGTTTGGGGATGATAAGGTGTTGCAATCTTGTGCGACACATTGTACCTCGTCAACAAGCTTTGTAAAATCCTGTTTTTGAAGTGAGAACCCCCATCGCTAATTATCGCCCTTGGAATGCCAAACCTTGCAAATATATTAGCTTGCACGAAATCTGAAACAACTTTAGAATCATTAGTTGGGGTGGCTTTAGCTTCCACCCATTTCGAGACATAATCAACCGCAAGTAAGATATAAAAATTCCCATGGGAGTTGACAAAAGGCCCCATAAAATCAATACCCCATACATCAAAAACTTCAATAAATTGGATAAAAGTTTGTGGCATTTGATTTCGGGCACCTAGATTGCCAGTTCTTTGGAACCTATCACAAGTTGTACAAAATATATGTGCATCCTTAAACAAAGTTGGCCAATAAAAACCACTTTCAAGTACCTTGTGCGCGGTTCTCTTACTCCCAAAATGTCCTCCGCAAGCATAAGAGTGACAAAAACACAAGATATAATTAAATTCAGATTCGGGAACGCACCTTCGTATTACTTGGTCACTACCATGTTTCCATAAGTATGGATCATCCCATATGTATTGGTTCCCTAACCTCTTAAGTTTGTCCTCTCAAAGACGAGACAAGTTCTTTGGGATTTGTTTAGAAACTAAGTAATTGACAATATCGGCATACCATGGTTTTCCAAAGGCAATTGAGAATAGTTGCTCATCCGGGAAACATTCACGCAACGGGATAGTCTCCTTGTCCACAGCAAGTCGGCTCAAGTGATCCGCAACGGTGTTCTCAATCCCTTTCTTGTCTTTGATTTCAATATCAAACTCTTGCAAGAGTAAAATCCACCGTATGAGCCTCGGTTTCGCCTCTTTCTTTGTAAGCAAGTACTTAAGCGCTGCATGATCGAAAAAACAACAACTTTTGTACCAATTAGATAAGAGCGAAACTTTTCTAAAGCAAAAACAATGGCTAATAACTCTTTTTCAAAGTGGTTGTGTAGTTTTGTTGGGCCTCATTTAACGTTCTAGAAGAATAATAAATAGCATGAGGAAGCTTCCCCACACGTTTCCCAAGCACCGCACCAACCGCATAGTCACTTGCATCACACATGAGCTCAAAAGGCTTACTCCAATCCTGTGGTATAATGATAGGGGCTGAAATCAACAGTTCTTTCAAACGATTGAATGCCGCCATACATTTCTCATCGAAGTTAAAAACCACATCTTTTTGCAATAAGTTACAAAGTGGTGATGCTATCTTGGAAAAGTCCTTGATGAATCTACGATAGAAACCTGCATGACCAAGAAAAGAGCGTATCTCCCTCACCGTAGTGGGAGGGGTTAGAGCACGAATAAGGTCTATCTTAGATTTGTCAACTTCCAAGCCTTTAGAAGATATTATATGGCCTAAAACTATGCCATGAGTTACCATGAAATGGCACTTCTCCCAATTTAGCACACGATTTGTTTCAACACATCGTTCAAGGATTAGAGACAAATTGTTCAAGCAAAGGTCAAATGAATCACCAAAGACACTAAAGTCATCCATGAACACTTCGATTATGTTTTCAACATATTCCGAAAAGATACTTACCATACACCTTTGAAAAGTAGCTGGAGCATTGCATAGGCCAAAAGGCATCCTTCTATAAGCAAAAGTACCGAAAGGACAAGTGAAAGTGGTTTTCTCTTGGTCCTCCGGCGCTATCACAATCTGATTATAACCTCGAATAGTCATCAAGAAAGCAATAATAAGAGTGTCCAGCTAAACGTTCAAGCATTTGATCAATAAAAGGCAATGGAAAGTGATCTTTTCTAGTGGTGGCATTTAATTTTCTATAATCAATACAAACCCTCCAACCGGTTTGCACACGAGTTAGGACAAGTTCATTCTTATCATTCTCCACCACTGTCATACCTGATTTCTTTGGTACTACTTGTACCGGGCTTACCCACTTACTATGGGATATGGGGTAGATAACACCGACTTCCAAAAGCTTGAGTATCTCCTTTTTCACAACTTCCATCATGGGAGGATTCAAACGACGTTGCGCATCCCTTTTAGGCTTTGCATCATCCTCCAAACGAATTTTGTGCATACAAACAGCAGGGCTTATACCCTTTCCTATCGGCGATTGTCCATCCTATGGCCGTCTTGTACTTCCTTAGCACCCTTAAAAGTTTTTGCTCCTGTAAATCATTAAGCTCATTAGAAACAATCACAGGTAACTCTTTATTATCACCCAAGTACAAGTACTTTAGGTGGTCGGGAAGAGGTTTCAATTCTAACTTTGGAGATTTAACAATTGAAGGTACAAGCTTTTCATCACTGCATGGTAAAGAAATAAAAGAGATATTATGAGTTTCCAGGCATCCTTGTAGTGAATTAAGATCACCAAGGGCTTCCTTGACTTCATTACCACACTCTACACCATTATCCATGGATGTAGTTAACACGGTTTCCAAAGCATCATCACCGTTTAATTCAAACATTTGTTGTGCCAATGTATCCATAACATCAATGGAGAAACAAGAGTGGATATCACTAGGATATCTCATCGTCTCGAAAATGTTGAAACGTATTGTTTCTCCATCAAACTCCATGGTCAACGTTCCCTTATCCACATCAATTATGGTTCTCGCCGTTTTCATGAAGGGACGCCCAAGTAGCAATGGAAGAGACGAGTCCGGTGATCCTTCATCCATCTCTAGCACACAAAAGTCAGCTGGAAATACAAGTTGATTAACCTGCACAAGAACATCCTCAAACATTAGAGCGATCGGCTAATTGCAATACAATTTCAGCCTTTTTAAAAGGACCAAGATCAAGTGAATTATACATTGATGCCGGCATAACATTAACGGATGCACCTAAATCCAACATAGCTTTGTTAAATGTTTTGTTACCAATTGTGACGGGAATGTCAAAACTACCCGGATCCTTGCACTTAAGTGGGAGTTTGTGTTATAAGATTGCCGAGGCATTCTCCCCCACACTAAGCACTTCATTACCTTTGAGCCTTTGTTTGTTGGTACACAAGTCCTTCAACACCTTTGCATACTTTGGAACTTGCTTAATAGCATCAATGAGTGGTATGTTCACATGGATCTTTTTAAGAACGTCTAAAATCTCCTTTTCTAGTTCCGCCTTCTTAGAACTTGCAAATCTGCGAGGAAAAGTTAAAGGAGGAACATAAGTAGAAACCGGAGTTTTAGAGTTAGGAATAGGTACCTCAGAAGTTTGTGGAGAATCCTCATTCTTCTCCTCCAAAACAGGTTCCTTTGGTGTGTCCACCTTGCCCGAATCAGTAACCTCGGGTTGCACAAGTTGTGTACCACTTCTCAACGTAATAGCATTGACACCCTCTTTTGGGTTGATAGGTTGAGAAGGGAGTTTCCCACTATTTTGTGCCTTCAATTGGTTCAACTCAATAGCCATGGAGCCCATTTGTGTTTGCAACTCCTTGATAGCACTCTTAGTTTCTTGTTGACTCTCTTTAAACATGGTAGAAATACCTTGCATCATAGTTTGAAGCTTTGAATCAATATCCGAACCTTGATTTTGCATTGATTGTTGTGCTTGTGGTTCTTTGAAATTGTTGTCTCGATTGGAATTGTTGTTGTTGAGGTTGAAATCCACTTGAAAAGTTGAAGGTAGGTTGTTGAACCGCTCCTTGCTTGTTGGCATAGCTAAAATTGGGGTGATCTCTCCATCCCGGATTGTAAGTGTTTGAGTAGGGATCATACCGTCTTTGTTGATTTGGAAAGATCGCATTAGCTTGCTCGTCCTCATAAGTTTGAGAGGAACTTGGTATCACCGCGACCGCAACTTGTTGCATCATTGCCGACATGTTACCCAATTGTTGACGAAGTTCCTCAACCTCGCTCACTTCATTCACCTTTCTTAGAATCACATCTGAACCACGACTCAAGAATTGTTGGGAGTTCGCTGCCATATTTTCAATTAACTCTCTAGCTTGTGCCACCGTTTTGCTAACTAGTGCACCACCACCCGCAGCGTCAATAAGATTCATATCACTTGATTGGAGTCCTTCATAGAAGTATTGGATGATCATAGCGTCACTGAATTGGTGGTGAGGGCAGCTTGCAACCAATCTCTTGTACCATTCCCAACATTCGTATAATGATTCTCCCACATTTTGCTTCATCCCACAAATCTCCTTGCGAATTTGAGTAGCCTTCGATGCAGGAAAATATCTCTCTAAAAAGAGTTTCTTCAACCCATTCCATGTTGTGACACTTAGGGAGGTAAATAGTACAACCAATCCTTAGCACTATCCATTAAAGAGAAACGGAAAACTTTCAACATTGCACCATCCGCCTCAACATTCGCTGGAAGCATAGCCGTGACAATGGTGTGGAAGTCCATAAGATGTTTGTTTGGGTCTTCATTCACCATTCCATGGAATTTTGGTAATTCTCTAAGCAACCCCGTCTTTATCTCAAAAGTAGAGTTCGTTTGGATACACCCTTGTTGTGTATCAAGCCTATGAGAAGCTAAGTCCTTGAGTGAACGATTTGCATCACCCATTGCTTCTTCTTCCTCAACGTGTGGTTCGTCTACGATTGGAACCTCTTGTTCTCCTTCTATTTGTACTTCTCCTTCCACCTTTAACTCTGGATTTTCTGTTGCGTCTTGACTTGGTTGGAGTATTGTGCCTCTTCGAGTAGCTATCCCGCACCTTGGATAATTCCAATCTTTAGAATCCAGGGATTAGGTACCTGAAAACAATTCTCCCAAACAAGTGAAAAACAAGACAAGAACCGAAAAACAAAGATAAAAGCAGAAATTGTAAAAAGAAACTAAAAACTCAATAACAAGCCAGTATGCCTTAAGAAACGGCGCCAAAATTTGGTCGGTTGTCAATCCGTCAAAAATAATTTCACTTTCTTACTCACTAAATTTAAATGAAGCACAAGGTAAGGAAGAGTTCGTATCCACAGAGAGGCAATTGTTGTTATGCAATTTTCAGTTTCTAAGGTAACCAAGGGGGGATGTTTGTTGTTTAAGCGAAATACTAAAGTAAAAACAAAATAGAGCAAAGCAAAAAGTTGGAATAATCAATAAGGAGAATATATTTGTCATGGGATAGTATCATTCACAAACATGTATTTTCATCAATGATTAGAATTGGTATTTTAATCTCGTATTTATTAAAAGTCCTAGGATACCTTGATCGCAAGTATAACCCGTTAATTCCCTGTTTTCGTTACAACCACATTAAAAGATGCATATGTGAATTCTTCCTAGAAAGCAACCTAAAGTGTAAAAGCACAATTAAGTTTAACTCCCTAAAAGCATTAAGTTTTATGGAATAAGACTCATCAATGCAAACGAATGTGTAAAAGCACTAAACGTTTTAACAAAAGTTATGATTCACTTATGACTAGTAGGATATATCACTACAAGCACTAACCACAATTATGCTACTTAGAATCAGGGATAAATAACTTTTTCGTATTGAAAACCCTAATATAGCTCTAGAGATGAACGCAAATCGGATTGATTCCGGACTCAACCTAACAAGTTTTCAAATCTTATAACACTATTAATTGTGAATCACAAACAATAAATTACTGAGACAAAACTAATTCATTGAATCAAAAGCATGTTGAGAAATCAACTTTTATCCCATAACCAATAATTTGTGTTTAGCTACTCATAGCTATGGAGTTCATCATAATAATATTAATTGAAAAGAATAAGAAGATGAACAAAAGCAAACCCTAGAAGCGTAAACAAAACCGGCTCTCCAAAATTCCAAGAATAAGATATATGATAAGTTGTAGAAGACCTTCCCTTTATAGCTTTTCTCCAACTTCTAAAATTAGGTCTAGTCTTCAAAGTCCATTAGATGAGAATCCACCAAGCCCATAAGAGAGATAAACCCATGTAGAAAATATGACCCAAAAGTGGTCGCCGGAAATCTGGTATTGTGGCCGGAACTTGGCCGGAAAGGTCGCCGGAAAACATCTCAGGTGACCGGCAAAGTCCGCCCGGTCACCGGTCAAGCGGGTCAAAATGGTCAACGATCCAACTCGGTGGGTCAACTCGGTCAAGTACCGAGTCAGGGAGAGTCAGGTGACTCATCTCAGAGTCAGACCTGAGTCAGGGTGGAGTTAGATTCAGCTGACTGAGTTAACTTGGCCAGGTCAGGCCATTGCACAGGCCAAACACTGTGTTGCACTATCATTGTGCTTCACCAATACTCTTCCAGCCATGATGGCCTGCAACTCATCCTTCAAGCTGCTGCAATTTCAGCTTCATTTCCATGACTCTCATCACTTCAAACCCATCAGAGTCACCTTCCATACATGCCTGCACCGTCTCCATTCTCAACTGCTCCATTGCATATCCGTTGTCATACACAGCCAACACCGGAACTCGTCTTCACATCACTGCCAATTCAACCTGATGCTCAATCGAGCTCATCTCTGCTCCAGCCAACTCTATAACATCTCTGCCTTGAGCTGCACCCTTGTAACAATCCCAGAGCCATTACCACCAGCTCAACCTGTCACTGCAATGTGTAGCAGCATCATTACAGCTGCCACTCCTCCATGAGCTCAACACTGACTCAAGTCTCATCAGAGACCCCATTCAATACAGCCTCTCCACAGTCATCACTAGGTCCATCCCAGCACCACACACACCTGCATTGCCATCAGCATCATAACCTGCAACTCATTCATTCAAAGCATTCAAATGTAACACCACTGCCACAAGCCATATTCATATGCAACACCGTCTGGTATTTGTAGCTGCACCAAAAAAAACGACAATCGTACAACTGCACTGCCTCACAACTCCACCTACAATTCCATCTCAGGCAACCACTTCACAACAATCATCAAACCCATCTCTTCTAGCACCAAATCAATTTCAGTCCAATGGAAACACCAAGACCACGGCTAAGTCTTGGCAAAGATGCCACAGACCAGCCTCCACGGCCTGTACCAATAACCCTTGTAACCTTCTCATATGAAATTCCAGTTCACTTGGTTTGCATTAGCACATTCATCTACTTGCAAATCACCAGCAGCATCCACCACCAGTCCTTGGCTCATTCATTCAGCACCACTACCAGTTCCAGAGACACCACCTGAGACAACATCAGCACTTCCCTGCAAATTCACTTAAGCTTAGCCTGCATTCAGACTCTCCAAGCTACTTGACCTCTAATCATTATCACCTGCTTTGCACTCTGCCCTATTACCAACCAATCCACCTACTACTCGGCCGCAACCCTGAAATTTGCATTCACTTCCAGCTTCCAGTTTGAGCTCCACCACATCTCAGCTTAATCGAACAAATCCCAAATCTCTAATTACCTCAGATTCAATCTGCTGCCAAACTCAATTGCTTCCATGTCTTGTCAATTCAACCCTAATCTCAGTTACAAGGCCAGCAACACAAATCCTCTATGCTCATTCTCAAGCACTCAGCTGCAGCTGCAATCTCCTCCATGAGTTCAGTACCTAAAACACACACCCATGTATCAGAAACCCTTGAATCATCATCCCCTAACTCCATTGCATCTTAGACTCAATCTCAGTTCAACCTTCATCCATTACAGATTCCCCTTCTTGTTCTTCTTCTCATCTCAACATCATGAACTCCACCTCCAAAACCCTAACATTCATCTAAGCTTCACTTCATCCTCCCATCTCAAACTCAACAGATTCCTTCACTCAATCAACACAGACCAGATCCCCTTTCTAGATTCGAAACACCATCTCCATCTTCACCACCAAATCACTCGAACTCAAGAACCCATCTGAGATTCGAGCCACAAAAACCATGTCTCTCGTTCTTCTTCTTCTCCCCTGAATTTCTCCAACTCTCAGACAACAGCAGCCATGATTCTCTCATCTTTAATTCAGGTGGAAAATGAAATGAGAAAATGATTGAGACAGAAAAACTTCTTTCTCGATTTAGGGTTGGATAAACTTGGGACAGGATATTGGTACTCGGCACTTCTGATAAGGGTTAACCAATTTTCTAACCCCTTATCCTCAGCTGGTCTGTCTTTAGCACTCCTCCAAAAGAGTTTCCCCTTAACCTTGACTGGGCTCCAGTTAGTGTTCTCCCCTGAAATGATAATTTTGCCCTTTGACTCAATTTGGGTGATTTCCGCTTCTTTTCCTCCGTGCGACTCCAGAGTATCTAATAACTCAAAAACACACGTAAAGTACATAATTCACAAGAAAAATAACAAAGAAAGCGTAACTACTAGATAGTAAATACGGTGTATTCTACACCTATCAGAGTTGCAGGTGGAGGTTCTGTGAAAGAGAGAAAGAAATGAAGATGGTGTTGGAGTTGGAGTTGGGTTCTGTTCGATTAGAGGTAGGGATAAATGTGTTACGGTGCTGAGCATTTCCATCAAATGTTAATGTATCGAGAGGATGAGCTGTTGGATGATAGGCAGTTGTAGCAAATATGATGGTTCAGGTGAGGAAACGGGTTTAGATCTTGGGTATGGGTTTGGATTCTCTTCCCAGCCTACTGCTTGAGTAGCTCTTGCAAGCGGCTTGCCAAAGGTGTGCAAAAGGATTGCAACCACCCTTTGCGCAATGTTTCCTTCACGTTCTTTAGTGCCTTCTAGCGGGAGCTTTGTTGTCTCTCTTCCGTAGTTGCTAGCAACCATATATCTGCTCTTTTGGCTTCTCAATTCATCCAATCTTTAATTATTACCTAAGAACACAAAATGATTTAGTAAACATATTTATTATTGAAAACAATGAAAATACAGAATTTGGGATAATATATGATTTTAAAGAACAAAAGATGAGATAATTGCCAATAAAAGGGTGTAGAAATATGCACTATTTGGCACTCATCATATACCCCCAAACCTGAATTTTACTTGTCGTCAAGTGAAACAGAAATTAAGAAATCTTAACTATACCACTTTCGCTAGTCTCTCGAATGCATTTAGCGTATGCACTAAGCCTTTAAACCCATAGTGTCCCTAGTGGACGAGTTGTAGTCTCGTGAGGGCCTACCAGAGGTGTACCCACAAAACCTTCTCCGACTTCAGAGCGTAACAGAGTCCTAAGCATCCAAGGATCTATGAGGACATAGAGTTTTTGCATGCTAGTAATAAGAAGTTAGAAATACCAAAGAACGCATTCTCATCCTTAAGAGTTGAGCGAGAAGTAACCATACCATATGAAAAAATTCGAGTTCGAGAGTGATCACAAGCCTCGACTTCTGCCTCACCAATAGGGTTTTATGATAATTGCACTCAAAAAGACCGCTTTTTTAGTCTCTCATGTGTGCAGACAGGAATAAAGAGAGAAATCCTGCACACGTTGAGTGGAGGGAAGGAATCCGAAATAATTTCTGGAGACTCCACAAAATTGTGGGAATAAGAATCTTTTTCTGATGATCTCTAATAAAGGAAATCAATCATTAGCAAGGATGGGAGTACTCACTTACCTTCACATCCGATCGGCAATCAACACCACTCTCACAACATCCATAGAAACGTCTTCGTCTTCAGTCTTTGGTCTTCAATTGCTGATGATGAATATCTGAACTTCGTAGAACCTTGACAATTTCTGATTTTTCTCTTCAATTTCCTTGTTGCTTGAATTTTCCTCTTAAATTCTTCTTCTTTACCATGGTATTTATTAAACAAAACTAAAAACAAACTGTAATAAATATTATTACTTTTTTTTTTTTGATTTTTTGATTTTGAACAACCGAAAGTAACAAAACAAATGATAAAACTACTAAAGCCATGGATGAAGGACTTTATCACCTAATTCTGCACAACTTGTATTGTCTTAATTTCATAAACTTCACTAATTCTCATCTTTTTCTGTTTTCTTTACTCTTGTAAGATAAGTCTTTACTTGTGTATAGATTTCTGCTTTTTGTATTGTGTCTTCACTTAAGACTTTTTCTACTCCTTGAATTTGTTGCTTGTAAACCTTGGACAATCAGTCTTTCTTCATAAAATCTGGCGTTTCTCTGCTCGTTGATGATGATGTGTTTCTATGGACCTGTTGATGTTGTCGAGTGAGAGAGAATGGTGCTAACTGCAAATCAAACTACAAGAAGGAGTTTTCATCTTTAGACGTCATCCTCATGATTGACGAAATTAGCACTCAAGAGATCAAAAATAGTGCTGAAGTGGTGCGAAGTTGGGTAGCTCACCATTTCTACCCGGAATTTACGTACAGTGACACACACTCTAAAAGGACTTTTTAGATAGTCACAAAAATTGAAGGTCGGTGCCTCGCTTGATGTACAAATAGGTAGTCTCCACTAAGGGTGATCACAACTCTACTACCAAATATCTTTGCAGCACCTAATTTGCCCACCGGCATGGTTAAATCCAACTTTAACCCTCTAACAACTAAGAAACCCGATTGTGTTCTCCCAAACTTTCAAATTCAGTTATTTCGGTCAAACTCACTATGTAAACATAGCTAGGAGCATGCTAGTGACTCTAAAATCTCTACAAGATGGAGGTTTTATGCAAATATTTACAAATATTTTGAATTTTTATTTATTTATTTTTTTCAAAGTGCAAAAGACTGAAAACTCTATATGTAAAATACTCCCCCAAACCTAAATCTAACATTGTCCTCAATGTTTCAACAAATAAGCAGAATTACAACAGCATACCAGGAGAACAGTGCAGAGTATAATTTAAAGGAAAGAGATTACCAGATGTTGGCGAGAGCAAGATTAGAACTGCATTATTCAAGTGGAATCGACAGGAATCAACAGACGCCACACTAGATTAGCACACATATATACAAGAAAAAGCTAGAAAATATAATTACTAGATTATATACACGAAAAATTCACCATACACCGACAATCGAAAGATTTGAGGATCAACCCAAAAGACGGAGTGCATAAATTTTAACAGTCTCACACAATTATAACAGGACAGCAATGCAAGTGAGACTGCAAAAAAAAATGAGCTACCCCCAAACCTGGATTCAACGGATACACTTTTGGACACAAAATCTAACAATTTCAAGGGTTCATCATGCACTAGGTCTAACTCAAAATGGACTTTGTTAGGAACAGGCAGAGTTATGCATTGCAACTGTGGCTCCTCAAAAACATTATACTTGTCTGCAAAATAGTCCAAGAGTACTTAGGAAGCACACAGTTCCAATCCTAGATTAGTTACTCTCAGAATAGTTGGTTTTACAATCTTTTTACTAGCAAAATCTAGGTTGGGTGCAAGACTATCTGTTTGTGACATGGGCAGGGAGCTAGACACGTCTAAGTTGCATTCATTTTTAAGCTCAAAAGTTTCATTACGCAGCCTAGTATTTTCCCAGTCAGAAACAAGTAATGCAGTATCATGCTCACAAATCATTGAACAAATTAACAAACCCCAATTCAGTATCATCAGCATCCAAAGTACCCAAATCAGTATCACAAGAAGAGTCATATTGCGACCTAGGAAGGGAATCAGACACATTATAATTATTTTCATGCATAAGATTATTAGTTTCAACAGACAATTTAACCTTCCCTACGTCATGCTCATCTTCGCAGAACAGTTGTGTCCGCCCTAAATCAGGATTAAAAGGGGATGAACATAGACTCTGATGTATATGAAAGTCAGAAGAAACACCATGTGTGCATGCCTTTATCATGGAGTCTAGTGTTTTTGAGCTACTTGACTCCACATCTAAACTATTAAAGTAAACAGATTCTTCTAACATCATATTGTAATCATCATCATCATCATCATCGTCAAAACATGAATAGTTTATCCTATCAGTAAGCATAGTATTTTGAGTCCAGCCACTTCCCTCTAAAATAGGTAAATATTCATTTTGTGAATCATGCATTGGAAAATAAACACTATTTGCACAATTTAATTCATCAGGACCAACAAACAATTCATATTGACATTCCTCCCTTCCTTCATTTTGTAAATGAATTAAATTCATATTTAGAAATGTATTAAGTTGCTCAATGGAAGGTGGGTGTTCAACAGAGGATATCCTCATTTCAGATGCATATTTAATACATGATTGGGCATGAGGTTCACTAACAAATGGACATTCAGAAGTTTATCCATATGGATTACCTTGGACATAGTTATCAGTCCATGCAACATTTGGGTCATCTATGTATTCTAGGTCACAAGTATGCAAATAGGGGTTGTTTTCATACATTTGATAGAAAGAATTAACATGGTCTTCCATATATTGCCTAGAAGCATGCATTTCATGGCAGTGCTCAGTTAAATGACTTGTGCGGCCAGAGACGACGCAAACGGAAAGTTCAACTTGCCTAGTTGGTATAGACGTGACAGATCATATACATGCATCTCTAAAGCAGTGATTCGAGCCTCTAACTGATCCAAAAGTGACGAATGTGTGGGCTGGGAATTATACAAATGTTCATTTTCTCCCTGTGGTGGATGATACATGTGTGAATAGTCATTAGGGTCCATGTGTCGAGGCTTAGGACTATGAAAATGTCTATAACAATCCTTATAACTATTGACATCATGGTCTGTGGGAGGATCATAATGTGAAACATGTTCATAAGTAATTTCTCTAATGGATTTGTGCGATGATTTCTCATCCCTAATACCAGCCCAAAATCCAGACATTTTTTTTTCTTCGTAACAAAATGAAACAAATCTATTCTAAATGCTACTAACAAGTCCTAAACAGAATGATGCAGTAATTATAAAGGCACAAACAAAAATAAAACCAAAAAAATTGATGCTTTCAGTTCTGCAATTAAGTATGCCCTTCAACGACTCAGGTATTCCACCAATGATGTGAGTACCGTCACTACACTAAGCATCTGATATCAAAGATTGTTGCTTTTAAAAAAAAAATGTCAGCCTGTCCTAGTATGGTTTCTATTTGATGTTTAGCAAATAAAATGCGGTTAATAAACAAGTGGCCAGCTCATCTTGCAACACAACTATGAAGTTATTTTCACTAATCAACTATCAAAACCATTCAGGCAATAGCAACAAAAGGAAATATTTGGCTCTAAGTGGGTCTCCTGAAACTTACCTTTGCCAACAGGATAGAGTCGGCACAACGGACTTGCCTTCCTTTTCTTTGGTCTACACAAAAGATTGCATACTAAATGCACGTACAACGTTGTATCCCTCCTGCCAGTTCCCTTCTCTTGGTTTGCACAAAAGATTGCATACTACCTGTTAAGCTCCAGAAATGCTATTAGTACCAAAAAAAATGTAAAGCAATAAGAAAATGAAAAATCTAAACAAAATAATACTTAGCAAATTATGACCTGGTAGACTACCGAGTAAAGGTAGATGTGACCAACACTAACAGAAATACAAAGAGCTTACCACAAACTTTTAATTATTATGCATTTTGTACTAAAACAATGAATTACAACTAACTTACTCTAATACAGATAGAGGTTTAAATAAACTGATGACAAGATGCAATGATGCACAGAAAACTGACTAAATGATATTACAGACTATGTACAAACTATGAAGTACCACTAGTTACAGGACAAAAATTGCAAATGATGAAGGTATATGTGAAACTAACAAAAACATGGCAAATATGTGAATTAGAACTACGAAATAGTTGATGTGAATATGCCAAAAGCTACAAGACAAGGAGGAATCAAAATATAATGTAAAGGCACAATCTGATTATGTACATTCCTAACATATTTTATGATTACTAACTGATTACTAACCACTTATTATGTACAAGACAAGGAAGACAAAAAAGTACCAATACTTTATTATTAAGCACAATTTGATCACTAACTACTTATGCAACTTACAAAGATATTTTGACAACTATATTACTAACAAAATTATGAGATGCTAAGATGATCTATTAATTCCTATGCAAACTAAGTTATGCTAAAACAGTACCAAGAAGGAACTTTTTTCACAGAAACTACGTTTCACCACACCTATCACTACTTAAAAATTATTACAGTATGTTACCGACTATGCAAACTACAGGGTTTCAGCAAAACAAAAGCTACAGCATGAGATGCATTGAGAAAGAAAACGAAAGAAAGGTTAACAGATATGCTAAAGATACTTACAGGACAATGATGCAGGTAATAACTGAAACAAACACTAGTGGAAAATGACTTTTTTAAGTCTGATTAAGATTTATAAATAAGACTTCCCGGGACTTTCTTTATATATTGGGCTTCCCATGGAAGTCCTTTTTCACGAAAAAACAAATCGAGCCCCCATAGCAGCCATAATACAGGAGGGAAGTTTAGGAAATATAAGTGTCTCCACGTGGACTTATGTTAAGACTGTTAGAGGAACTTGTTCTTATTGTCCCACTTCAGTTAATATTTCGTTGAAAAATAGTTTTACAATTTACAAGAATCTAGAAACAAATACTATCTATATCTCCGTCTACCACTTCTTCCATCACTTTTCTCACAGCATCACTTCTCTCTCAGTTTTCTAATGAAACCTCTCTCACAGATCGAACCTCTCGCACTCACGATCGACGATTGATCATCACCCCATCTCAAAATTAAACTCATGTATCAGCATAAATCAAAAGCAAATTCTTTTTTATAACCCTACGTCTAGTTTGATTAACTGGAAGAAGAAGATATCGAACTAGAGATTGAACTCCTTTTTTAACTTTGATTTAGTTTTTACTTGTGATTATTGTTATTTGTTAGATTAGATTTGAATGGTATTGCTTAATTCGATCTGAAGATGTAGATCCATTATCAACCTACTGTTATTGCTGCTGTGGTGGTGATGAAGACTCCAAGAAGCAAATTTCATCAGGTATAAATCTCATTGTTGTTACTTGTTTTTTCCATTTTTGCTAAATCTGCAATTTTTGTCTTTGTGTACTGTATTTGAAAGAGTTTTAAAGCATGGTTTTTCCTCAAAACCGAAACATCAGATTTGGGGGTTTCTATTTGCAAACCTGAATCTGCTGATTTCTTGGTATGTCTTGAAACCCTTAAAAAAATCAGATTGATTAGTTAATTTTTTGAACAGAACCCTAACTTTCCCTTTTTCTGTGTTTGCTTTAGCTTTGGTTTTTTTAAGCAATCGGCTCTCTGATTTTGGCTACATACACCAAGGTAGTTTTTTTTTTCCTTCAAATTTTCGTTTGATATTTTCTTCAATTCCATAAATTGCACATGATAAATCTTTCATTAACACGAATCAGAAACTGGGTATTTGATATGCTTGCAATTTCAAACTTTAATTAGTTTTGTGCATAAACTTATTTCAAAATATTTAGTCTTTTTGAAATTCTACATTCGATTTAATTAATCTCTGCAACATGATTTTTCAATGCTTTCTAATGTTTACAATTGATATTTTATAGCTAGCATTCAAATTTCGATTCTTGTTTTTATCAAGTGTTAAGTTTATTTCTTAAAAGTTGTATATTACCTTGTTTGGGACTAAAGGGACTTAAGGCTTAGTTTTTTGATGTTGTTTTTTATCTATGTTTTTGGTACATGCAATGTGATCTGATCTTTGAACTAGCCTACTAGTTGTTGTTGCATGTTGTTCTGGTTTTTTAAAATCTTATGAATGTTTTGATTGGGAAAACACAATGTAGTATTTCTATTTAATGTGCTTAGGTTTGTGCTGAGTAATGTGGTTACTTATTATTAACTTATTATGTGCTCATTATCTCTATTTGATCTCCATTTCATGCTTAGTGGAAACATGATTGGTTTCCCTTCTTTTGAACCTTTTTATTTTTAGTTTCAGCTTGTCAATGGCTAGCTATTGTGTGGATTAGTACTATGAAGGCTTGGTAGAGTGACTAGTATTGCAGCATTGCTTCATTTGATAGTAAACCGAGTTGGAACTTGGTATCTGGATTGTAATGAGCAAGTACTGAGTGAAATGACTTTTTGTGAGTGTGGTTTTTAATCTTCATTTTGATTGATTACTAATGGAAGTTCTCTTCTTTGTAGGTGAAGTCATTTGTGCATATATTTCTAAATGGATAAATTATTGATGTGCTGTGAAATGGTAGCTGATTATCACTCGAAAACACCTCATTTAACAAGTATCCAGGTAGATGACAGCTGTGGTTCTTTTCTTCATGTGTTTATTTGAGTTGTTCATGTAATTCAAGCATGAAACCGTTATGCTTAACGTTTACAAATGTGTAACCTTGCAGTTTTTAATCTTAACTGAACCAGGGGTACTTCCCGAATAGATTTATGTATGGTAGATCATTTGTCTCCTTATTATTGTAATCTGAACCTTTTTATTAGTTGCAAGCTGGACCTTTTATTTGTTGCTACCGTGGAGTTGAGATGTTTCCAGACTTTAAAATATTATACGAGCCGCATACCATCACATAAATATGCTTGTAGTATAATATCAATGGTAGTCTGTTGCACCTAATGCAAGCTGGACCTTTTATTTGTTGCTACTTTTTTTTTTTAAGAAAGGTGTTTATGTGGAGAATCTGAAGGAGCAAGATATCTCGCACCTAATGTCCGTCTTTCACTTTTGTAGGGCTTCGAAGTTAAATCAGTGAATGACATTCTTTGAGTGGTGGAACTACAACAAAGAAAACAATAGATATGCTGCAGCTAGACATGCCACAGTCTTGCAGTTGAGGTTATAAAACTTGATAGCTATCACAAATTAAATAGCCTAACACTAAGATAAGTATTACCTTAAATCATTCTGGAATTGCTTCTGATGTTTGTAAATGTTTAGGAAAATATATTTTGGCTTTTATCAAACTTTAGCAAATAGCTATGCCTTGTCACATGTGATCACTTATTTATCTTGCTGCATTTAAACCCTTAAGCTATGGCAACAATTTCAGGCTCTCTTGCAGACATTTTACAGTTTTTATTCAAGATCGATTTCTCTTAGTTTTAAACTACATGCCCAACCTAACTGCATCCCGATCTTCGCTTTTTTGATGAATTAGATTATATGTGGAAATGAAATTGAAGCTTATCGGCATATCAAAACAGAACTTCTTGTACAAATGCAGGTGTGTTATATTTACCGGTATTAATGTATATTAAGATATTTTAAGATGGACAAATGTTTCAACTGTTGAAACTATTGTGTTGTTGTTTTCTAATTTGAGTGGATACTTGTATCTTTAACTATATGCCAGTAGATCCCTTGCAACTTTTTTTCCTTCATGCGGTTGTAAATTGATATAGTCTTGGTTTTCGTTTGTATCTTAGGGCTCGAGTAATGGACCTGACTTGAGCTAGTATGTCGGGAAGTGAAGGCATAAATGCATGGTGAAATCTTGAAGCTATAACCAAACCTTAAACTGTATTGAAGCTTTCTGCTTGTTAAACTTGTAGTAGGAATATAGTTTTTGATTTGAAACTTGCGCTATTTCAAATAGTTGAAGTTGTAAACTGAATACAAAAAATCTAGGAGCAAGGATATGAATTACATTCCATGGTTAAGAGAGGAACTTCTAGGCACACCCATGACAGAGTTTCATAGGCTCGTACTTGGTCCATCCTTCAAGACAGTTTCCTATCGGGCGTATTTAGTAAATGGTTATCTGTTCTATACGGAAGAAGCAGAGAAGTCTATGACCACACAAAACAGTGAAGTGACAATGAATGCCTTTACCAGCTTTAGAGCAAGTGATAGAGATTCTAACTTAGTGATTGATGATACTTCTTACTTCGACATTGTGCAAAAGATACTTGAACTCGATTATGAAGATTTCACAGAAGTGGTTTTTTTTATGTAATTGGGTTCGAGTAGAAGACAAAAAACATGGATCATATATGGACGCATAGACCAATTTGAGGTTCGTCAACTTCGAAAGGTTTACGATCCAGTCTAAAGATGTCGTCGAACCGTTCATCCATGCTTCTCAAGCTAGCCAAGTTTTTTATTGCGGTGGTGAGACTAGGAAGCATTGTCATCTTGTTTTAGAATCTCCCAAAAGATCAGTCTTAAATGTGAATGCTTATGAAGAACCTTATGCGTTTACTGCATCTGCGAATCAAGCTCCACTAATTTCAACATCTGTAGCTGACAAGGAGTATTGGAATGGAGATCAGATAATAATTTTTGACTGAATACTTGAATTTTGCTTTTTTCTCTTTATTTTTGTATGTACACGGAGAGATGAACACATGGTCCTCTTCATGTTATCAGGAAACAAGCTAAAACCAAGGATTGCAGCCTGTCATTTAGGTATATATCTTCTTTACAAGTTAATGAGCACCATTCTCTCGATTGTTGATTGCAGCAGCTCCTTGATTTTTTTTGTCATCACCAGTTGAAGTTAATGAGCACCATACTCTTTATTTTCTTTATCATCATCAGCTCTTAAAGAATTGCTTGTTTGTGAGAACCAATCATACTATGCTGTCAGAACTTTGTTTTTAAACTTCTAATGCCCGAACTTATTTTGCCGCAGGTATACTATTTGGATCAGTTGGCAGTGCTCATCTTTTTGCTGGTTTTAGTATATTTTCATTGTTTGTAGGTTGGTTTCCACCTATTGTAATAAAAGACATCTGTAAGAACTTAAATTGGTGTGAATTCAGTAGTTGTGCAGAGCTTTTTGGGGTTTTGACCTAAGAGTCAGCTCAATTCACATGTGAATTCAGTTAATATGGGACAACAAATTTTAAATTTGAATTGAATGGTGAATGTTTTGATTAGTGTATGAAATATGTTTTTAATTTGAATTTAAAGAGTTTCTAATCTTCATTCAAAAATGAGTCGAGGATTTAGATGAATCAGATTTTCTGAAATATGTTCACTGTAAATATCAGCTTAGATTGCGATTCTGCATTTAATCACCTTTTTGAAATTATTCAGACCCATATTACTCGTACATTAGCTTTTATAGTTTTTGATATTGAATTAATGAAACGTCTGTGTGTGTTAGTACTTATTGTGAGTCTATTCAAATAAGTCGTAATTTAAAAAAATTAAAAGAATCACAAAAACAGTCCTTTTGAGAAATAAGACTACAAATTTAGGGCTCCCAGAAGCAGTCCTTTTTAGAGATATTAGGACTTTTTCTGGCATATCTTTTTTTTTTTTGCATTTTCCACTAGTGAAAAAGATGAAAAGATGCAGATACCACTAATATTTACAGGTAAAAAAGTACTCCCTCCGTTCCAATTTAGATGATGTTTTAGGAGTTTTCACGTAGATTAAGAAATGGAGAGAGATATAAAAAAATTCTATCTATGCCCTTGAGAAAAGTCTTCAAGCGTTAATTGCTATTAGTGTATTTAAAAATAAACTTATGGTTTCAAGACAAATTGTGAGGGTATTGTTGGTAGTTTTGTGGGAAAAATATGAAAACTATCAAGTAATGTGGAACAAAAAAATAATCCTAAACACTCATCTAAAGTGGAACGGAGGGAGTAAGAGTAAAAGGGAAATTTAACAGAGTCACTATCTAGACTGCAAGATGCACTTAAATATGACTTAAATGAAATGATGATGCTATTAAGCTACAGCTGGGATTACAATGCTAAGATGCAAATGAAACTGATTGAATATTATGACAGAAACTACAGCAACTGATATCAAATAAACTAGCTACAACTAATACTAACAACAACAGAAAAACCAAAAAAAAATATATACAAAACTAAAATTGAAAACTAGTAAACTGAAGATGCGGAAGTTAAAACTACAACTAAAAATAACAATCGAATGCAGATTATATAACAGATGGGTCACAAAGTTACACTACATCAGCTAAAAAAACAACAATCTAACACATATATACAAGCAATATATTAAGAATCAGTAAAGCGGAACCAAAGAAACAATTACACCGCTACCAAGTCCCCGGCAGCGGCGCCAAAAACTTGGTAGGTCTTGAAAAAGTACCTACAATTGTACTAACTGCAAGTATACAGTGTCGAGTCTGTAAACAGGGTAAGTACGAGTCGATCCTCAGGGACAAGGTGGGTGTCGATTGAAGCTAAAGTCTTACTACAACTGATTTAGAACAAGTAGTAACTAAAAGGGGGGTCTTGTGTCGATACGACTAGATGATGTTTATGAAACACGAAATAGAGAACAGAACAACGCAAATAAAAGGTACTAAGGAAGTCGAATCCACCTATTAACCTTTGCTAAGTCATTTCAGTCTCAATATTATTCTTGTCCCTTGTAATGGACACCGGTCAAGATGCAAGTCTGCCGTTTATCCAGGGAGGTCTCGAATGGAGGGTTTAATGTCAACTAAGGTCACTAACTAATCCCTAGTATTAGTTGTCTTCTTACAGTACAACTAATCACATACCAATTTGATTACTTAGATAATTAAACCTTTCCTAAGATGGATGGCATAATATCAACTAAGGTAACTAATCCCTAGCATAAGATGTCTTCTTACAGCACAACTCATCACAGATTAGCTTGGGTTATTATAGGGTTATTCTATCTACCTATGTTGCATAGCAAACAAAAGGTGAGAGCAATATACTATGACACAATGATTAAACCATTCCTATATATCATTTTAAGCACAACAATAACAATATCAGAAACATGAATCAAACTAGCAATAAATTAAGGGTTTCATCTAAACCCTAGTTATTAAATTAGAACATGATGAAAATACAGGAAACAAACATAAACTACTATTGCTTGGTGCACCGGCTAATCCGGGCATGACTTTCTCATCTCACTGCCTTCTCTATTTATACAAAATAATCACTCAAATCAACTCCAATTCGATAACTAATGGCTCACCAACCATTCTTTTAAGACGTTTCCCCTCTTCAATTCAACGATGCATGCCATTAATTTGGTGTTTCTTCATTGTTGAGGATAAACCTAACCTATCTCTCTCAAACCTAGCTTCTAGGGTTACTATTCTTGATAAGAAAGAAGATAAGGGTGAGAGAGATAGAGATTGAAGGTTTAATTGGTGTTTATGATGGAAGTGGTTGTGTGCAGAGATGGTGGGGGCGGTGGTGTTAATGGAGGGGGAGTTGCAGGTGGAGGTTCTGTGAAAGAGAGAAAGAAATGAAGATGGAGTTGGAGTTGGAGTTGGGTTCCGTTCAATTATAGGTGGGGATAAATGTGTTACGGTGCCGAGCAGTTCCATCAAATGTTGATGTATCGAGTGGATGGGGTGTTGGATGATAGGCAGTTGTAGCAAATCTGACGGTTCGGGTGAGGAAACGGGTTTAGATCTTGGGTATGGGTTTGGATTCTCTTCCCAGCCCACTGCTTGAGTATCTCTTGCAAGCGGCTTGCCAAAGGTGTGCAAACGGATTGCATCCACCCTTTGCGCAATGTTTCCTTCACATTCTTTACCGCTTTTCTAATGAGCTTTGTTGTCTCTCTTCCGTAGTTGCTAGCAACCATATATCTGCTCTTTTGGCTTCTCAATTCATCCAAGCTTTATTTATGACCTAAGAACACAAAATTAATTAGTAAACATATTTATTCTTGAAAACAATGAAAATACATAATTTGGGATAATATATGATTTTAAAGCACTAAAGATGAGATAATAGCCAATAAAAGGGTGTAGAAATATGCACTATTTGGCACTCATCAGTGGACAACATGGTTCATTTGGCTGATGAGTCCTTAGTTTGTGGACCTGTTAGGTATCGATGGATGCACCCATTCGAAAGGTGAATTGCTATTTTATCATTTGTCCTTTATTTTTGTTGTTTTTTGTACTGAAATTTACACGTACATACTGAATCAGGGCAATGAAGGAGTGCAAAAACATCCCAAATAACATTAGATACATTGAAGGGTCAATTACAAAGTCGACTGAAATGGATAAATGTGTTAGATTTGCCATGGAGCACATGAAAAATGCTGATCAAGGAGGTCACAAAGCAAATTTGGAGCCCTTCTTAAAGGATGAACATGAATTCAGCGATGTGGGTTCTCTGCTTGATGAAAATCCGGTTCAGGTGAGCCCTATTCAGTGGATGCAGATACGTCGGTGGGTAATTTTTTGGAATAATCCAGATGGTCTCGATGTTTATTACAGGTATGGTTGCCCGTGTTTTGTTTGTATGTGGACAATGGGTTATTCTATTTAGATTTAATATTATGTATGCTAAATGTAGGGATTATTGCGAGAACTGTGAAGATGATGGGGTTGCAATGGAGGAAGTCGAGATGCAAACCAAGTTCCTTAGTTGGCTGTATGAAAAGGTTTGCATTGGCGCTCCTGTTTGTTAGCTTAATAATGATGCAGTATGCTGATGTGTTGATTTTCTTTTCGCTTTCATAGCTTAGATCAGAAGACAAAATGGATACATATTTGTGGCATTACGTTAGAGGTCCAGTGTCTCAGAAAGAGTACAAAAGATACCGTGTGAATGTATTTAGTTTTTGTTCCCAAACAAACCAGGAAAAGGCTAAAACCAAGACAGTGGTGTCACTGTGGTTGCATCAACCACTTTTAGGAGCTCGAAAAGGGACAAAAGACATGTTACTAACCTAACCCGGTGGTATGGGGTGATCAGACAAATCCTAGAGTTGAAATATGGTACATTTAAAGAAACTGCCTCCTACTGTGATTGGGTGAAGGTAGAGAATAGAATAAAGATCTGTCAGGATTCAGATTTTCCTTTGGTAAATCTTTCAAGATTCAAAAGTCATACCAATATTTCGGACGAGCCTATGATTCTCACTGAAGAGGTTACCCAAGTTTTCTACTCCAGAGACGTGAAACATCCAGATTGGTGGGTTGTTATTCATACGCCGAGAGGAATGACTGCAGATGTGGACAAAGCAGAGATACCAGGTCACGACAGTTTTCAAGATATTTTAGCAGAGGAACCACATCTACGTAAATTTCTGGAGCTCCCTAAAACAAAGAAATGAAAAATCTCCAATATATGTGCGATGAGTAAGTTTCCTTTATAATGCTGGTCTTGAATATATGCAGATTCCAATTTCAAGATACTTTGCATTTGATTAGATTAATGTTGGTCTTGAATAACAATTTGTTTTTTTTTCACACCCCCACCATTTTTACACATATTTTCTTACAGATCCCTGTGTAAGTTACTTTATTGTTTCCGCCCCACTTTTTAGCAGCCCTTAAGTTAGAAGATGTTGTTTCCACCCAACATCTCCTTTTATCACTACCAAACAAACACTCCCTTTCCCAACAAAATCATCTTCTTTGGGAAAGTAGTTTATGTTTTTTACTCAGAGACAAAAAACCAGCAGTTATTAGTTGCTCTTCAATAGTTCAAAAGCTGAAGTAAGTGGGAAAACAACAGCAAAATCATCTTCGATTTTAGTTGCTTCTGAATCTTTGAATAAACCATACTCTTCAATCTTCATCTATACATGTATGGGTTTGTATTCTTTTAAGTGTTATTTTCTTCGTCTTCCTCTGCATGATTGCATAAAAATGGATTCTCTTTTTAATGATCCTTTTTTCTTTGTTGCAAAGAGAATGCAGAGAAGTGTAATAGCACTTAATGTATTATTTTAATTTTTTTGTTACTCTATTTTGTGGTACACTATATAGTGGGAACAATGTGATTGTGGTGGTGTGTGGTTGATTTAAAAATTAAGTGTAATCATGATATGGGTTTTGTTTGAATTGCATTATTCTACTATGCAGATGTGTTTGATTTAAGTTTTGTGGTGGTTAACTTTTTTTTTCTAGGGTTTGATCTGTTTTTTGGGTGAAAATGAAGATTGTTTCTGTTGTTGTTTCTAGGATTTGATCTGTTTTTGAATGAAAATGCAAATTGTTGTCTCTCTTGCAATGTATTTGGTTTTGTTTAACACCAAAGTAATTGTTTTGCAAAGAATACTTTTATACACTGCTGTATGTCATCAAGGAGGAGCCGCAGTCCTGATTCATCACATGAGAGGGAGATCGACAGGAAAGGAAAGAAGCCTAAGGTCTGTTGTTCGGATGATGAACCAGAGGAAGGCAGCTCCAAGGATCCTCTTGCTGAGTCTTATAAATTGATTAAGCTCATGACCCCTGAAGAGTTGAAACAGCTCCAGAAGCGTGTGAACGACTTCATCGCATGTCATGAAATAACGCTCAAAGTTAAAGAGGATGAAGCGGCATGGAGAATGAAGGCTGTCAAGAAGTCGCTTTGCAAGAGGAGTATGACAAGTTCGAGACGAACAGCTTTCGCTGCGTGCACATGCATTACTTGCAGCAAGTATGCCGCGATATCCTCCACAAGCAGATTTTCTGGCCTCTAATGTTGAATCTGAGGCTGAACCAGATTGGGAACCTTTTCAGCATGTGCCTGAGCCATCCTCACTAGATGAGGAGGTAGAGCAGCTCGCGCAGGCTGATTTGGAGGAAGAAATAGAAGCAGACATTTGGCATGACTTTCTCATGGGGCCTGTTGATCTAGAAGATGAGGAGTATGCTCAAGCACTAGTGGATGTTGAAGATAACGACGATGATGATGAAGACTATGAGGAAGATGGGACAAGTGAAGTCATCGACGAAGATGAAGAGGATGAACATGAGGAAGAAGAGGATGAAGAAGAGGAAGAAGAGGAAGAGGAAGATGAAGATGAAGAAGATGAATCTGAGGAATATGATGGATATGACTTGTATGAGGAAGATTGTACAGATGATGATGAATGAGGATGATGGATTATGAGATTGTTCTAACTGCTGATGGATGAACTAACTTTTTGCGGGTTTGTTTTGGTATGTATATATACTTAGTGGCAATCCAAACTCGAAGCGTTACGGGTCAGAAAGATACTTATGCATATATTTATTTTCTTAGTTTATTATATTTCACCAAGAACAATTAAATTAAAGACAAGAATTATCTTTTTAAACATTCTTAAAAAACAATTACACGTGGAGAAATTACAAGATATATAACACAATCATCAAGATAACTAAATGCTTAGTTCCACTTCCACATTCCATAAATATGCAAAGAATGTCAATGGGGTGAGATGATAGCTCAGTAGAATGCATCCCCAATCTCAAAACATGCATAACACTGAGTCAAATAACATACAACATGAGCAAATAACATACAACATGAGCATACGACATAATTTCAATCAAATCATCGATATAGATATTCAACCAACATGATTACCACGCAAGTACTGTTTTCAACAAATCATTCAATTCATTTGTTCAATCATGAATTCACAATACTAATATTGTTTATAACAAATCATCTTAAGATTTTACCCATTTAACTCTCGGGGATCATTACCCGATTTACTCTCGGGGATCATTACCCGCCATTAACATGGAACCATGTTCCATATAACTGTAAACACATGGACTCATTATAAATTTGTAAATCATTTTTACAAACAATACAAGCAACCATGGCTTAACAATATATGACAAACAACATTAATTTCTTTTAAGCATTTAATCAAACAAACTAACTGCATCCATATTATATTATATGTTTCATGGTGATAACTTTATCTGATCATCTTAAACTTTTACAAGAACATACATGAATCAATAATCTACAACATATCTGAAATTCACAGCAAACCAACGGTTCAAACAAAAGATATTGAATTTATAATGGCATCCTAAAAACTGGGCAGATTACATGTTATTAGAAAACAATTCATGCTAAATTCCTAATAATATGAAATTAACCCAATCCAAAGCACACTCATATATAAATCACAAATCTACAACTTTTGTTCTTTGAGCTAATCATTTTAGTATCATCTGGGTTACCTAAGATAGTCAAAACTATGACAAAACGAAACTGTCCAGAATTTTAGAAATCACCATCTAAATTACAAGAAATTTACAGTGGATTAACTTAAACTTTTAACCATATATGCCCAATCATGTTATCTATAAATAATCAATGGATGATCATCAATCGGATGCACAATATTACGCAGATAAATTTCAGAATCCTAATGATATAAGAATTAAGATCAAGTATAATAAAGAAAGACAAAGAGAAAGGGGATTTAACATTCTACCTCAATTCCAATGATCCTTTGCTGATTTTCCATAGTCTTCTCATCAAAAAACTATAGCTCAATTTCCTTGTCATTTTCCCTGTTAGAGCATTGCTCAGTGGAACTCACAAGTGTTGCTATCTCAAGTTTGTTGTCAAATTTAGTTGTCAAAACTATATCCCGATTTCTAATCTACATTTAGTCAAGTCTCGGATTAGGATAGAAGTGTGTAGTTGAGATTCGGATATCATTGCGTTCTACAATTTGAAGGAAAAGATAACAGGAGCTCTGGAGAACTTCTTCAACAAAGGTAAGAGAAGACCGAACCACATATTTCTCAAGTTTTCACTTTTCTATCTATTATACATTGTCGCATAACTGAATTAGATAGTACATGCATAACAGAAATTTCGAGTCAAGTTTACCTTGAATATCGTTCTCGAAATATGCTAAGCTTAATAAAATTTGTTCATACTTGATGAATTTGGTTAAGAGCAATTTATTGCTCATGACCTAAATTATGATTCAAGATTTAATCATTTGAAAATAGCCTGGAACAGTGATATGTGTCATTGATGTTAGTCGGGAATGTTTCATCTTGATTATTAGAGAGATAAAGAACTACTGTAAATCTGGATACAGGACAATATGCATACCAGTTCACATACTCGGGAGAACTGTTATAAGTCCGAGTCAAAAGACATGTACCCAAAAGACACGCACCGACGTAGCTATAGTTCGGAAGCGACTTTGTGGTACGCATACCCGGGTGTCCATACCATAAAAATTCTGTGAACTCGTGAACCAGGAAAGATACGCATACGTGGTATGCAAACCAGAAAAGACTCGTTGGTTTCAAAACCGAAATGTACGCATACCCAGTACGCATACCATAAAATATTTGTGTGTTCCCGAACTATTTTTTGTCTTAAGAGTACACATACTCGGTACACGTACTATGACAAGAATATTCACGAACATGTATAGAACATGTGCCCGGTACACATACTTACCCTGTCGAATATTTTCAGATGCATCACAATTATTTCTATGAGATAATCAGCATTTGAATAACTTTCTGAAAACACATATAGACATGATTGATCACATTTGTGACTCAAGATAAGTCTTAAAGTGTTATATAAAATGGTTAAGCTTATTGTTCAATTGGCTAGTTTCGGCTAACTTTTATGAACCAAGGATTATACACAGTTCAGTCACAGTTCATCCTAACCAGAGTGTATGTTCTATTATGTTAATCCCAAGTCAAGTTTTTCATCTAACGGTGATTATTGATTGGTTGATTCAAAAGATACCTTATCTAAAATCTAAAGCAACCTTGATCTTGAAAGTTTATAAAAGGAGAACCGCAAACAACTTGGATCTTTGAAACCCTGACACTATTCTTGTATGTCCTAGTTGTAAACGAGATTCGTCCTATCCTTAAAACACTTCTAGGGTTTAGTGACTAAAAAGACTTCACCTAGGGATTCGTGAATCCAGGTCCAACTATCGTTATCTTAATAGTTCGTGTATCCTGATCTTGTTTTGATTGTTGAGTCTTGGTCCATCTAACAAGATAGATATAAATCAAAAAAATTCTTCATCTCACACTTTGTGATTCCACAAGTTTATACTTGTGAGGTGAATAATAATCTAGGTTGCTCTTCGGGAGTCATAAGACCGGATTTTTAGGTTTGCTAGACTTTGTCTATTGCAATCGATTTCCTACCCCACCTTGATCTTTTATCATAACGAAAATCACATATAGGCTTATCTGTGGGAGGAAGATTGATTTAAAGTCTTTAATTAATTTGAAGCAACTCTTAGGCTGTAAAGGACGTCAGCTAAGGGAATCAATTGCGCGGAGTCCTGCTGGGATTCAAGAGGCGTAAGGAGCGCGAATGTAACTTAATTGCTGTGACGGTTTAATTCGGTCCCAACTACATTCCAGTTTGAATTTCTGATAGTAGGCTAAAGTCTGTAGAAGCTTAATACAGTTTGGTGTTCAAATCTGGACCAAGTCTCGGGGTTTTTCTGCATTTGCGGTTTCCTCGTTAACAAAATTTCCGTTGTCTGTGTTATTTCTTTTCCGCATTATATTGTTTATCTTTATAATTGAAATATCACAGGTTGTACGTTAAAATAAATTCAAGTAGATAAGTCCACCGCAATTTTTGGTTACGACTTGATTGATTCTTGGATATTGATCTTTGGAGATATAATCTCTTTATACAAGTACTCTCACTGTATAATCCGATTCACGGACTAGTCTCTGTAACATTCTGATTGTGAGATAAAGAGATATAATCTCTTTATATCTTTCTTGATTGAGATTCATTAAGTTGAACTCTCGGAATTATATTTGAGTTCAGTCCATACAGGTTGTCTAAGAAAAAATTGGTGGAGTATTTTGGTACCCCCACATTTTCACTTCCTAGCCTTTTGTTTTCTAACATCTAAAATTATTTCCTTAAAACCTATATATTAATATTAAGATAAATACACATAATTACATTTATTATGTTTCTTAACTATATATTTTATTTATCTTTTCATTTTCTTAATTAAAATAAATTAGGTGACTCTATTTCTACCTTAACTTGTAGCTTTTCTAGTTCAAACAACCAGCAAGGCTAAGGCAAACCAAATAACCTAAATAACAGGGTTAGCTAAGTCGTGTACAACCCGACCCGAAATGTAAACAAAAATTTTGGGTATTATAAAACTGAGTTAACTAGTAACTCGGTGATTTAAAATACTTGAACATACTATTTGTTATCTCATTGATATGAAGGGATCAACAATCTTTTAGGTTCACTTAATTGTACACGTGAAGGATAACTTTCCGTTTACCGCTTTTTCCAAAAAAAAAAAAAAAAAAAAAAAAAAAAAAAAAACACGGCCAAAACAAGAGTAGATTTGGAGGATACATTTGTGGAAATGCATGGCGAAGAGGATAGTGAGGACATCTTCTATCACCGTAGTTACTCTGCTCTGGTATATATATAACATTACTTTATTAAAGAGTTCAAGGTTTTTCGGTGCTTCAATTTCTTACAACCAATTTCAAAGGCGACAACAAGGTCTAAATGAAAGAAATTTGAATTTTTTTGGAAGTTATTATATCATGTTGTGATGTTATTTTTAAAAAAGAGAAACATAAGGGTATTCACTAAAAAATCTAGACCCATTGCAAACTTATTATTAGAGGTAAATTGTTAGATCTATGGGCCTCTGAAACGGATTTATTAAAGTCAACTTCTGTTAAGAACATCCTTTTATGAATGGAAAGCGGTAATTGCGTATAGTTGATTTTATTTTTTTTAAGCATGCACTTTATTGGATTAAACTGAGATTACACGTGGGCGTGTGTTATGCCCATAGAGTCTGCTAGTACAATAGAACTTATAGGTGGGGGTATTATGTTATCCCACACTGTTGTTGTGAGCTTCCCTATAGAGAAATCATCTGCCGATCGATTTGCCAGACCGTTTACTTCTTGATTTCCCTCTCTATAGACGTGCCTAACGGTATATTGCAGAATTTGGGTAAACCTATGCTTGATTTATGTATTCTGATTAGAAATATACCATGGGGCATCAGTGTCTGAGGTTAGAAATCTCGTTAAGTTCTCCGAGTCGGTTTCGAATTGAACTTTTGTCCACCCCATTTCCGTTGTCGTTCTAGAAGCAATGAGCATGGCCCAAGTTTTCGTTGCAACTGCAGTGGTGATGCCAAGCGGTTGTGCTATTGCTAAGATTGTGCTGCCTCCCTCGTTTCTTCATATAATACCTGCTCCCGCTATTCCTGGATATCCCCTTGCTGCTCCGTCCATGTTAATTTTGATCCAATCTGAGTGGGGTTTGATCCATCCCACGAAGATTATTGATGTTGCTTGTGTTGTTTGTGCTGGGTTTGGATATGGTTGCATCCCAGGTAGTACTGGAAGTAGGCGGTTTTGAGCCCAAGTATATTCCTGCTAGAGTTTGTGGCCATTTGCATTATATTCATTGGATTTGGCTGTTGCTGGCGATATACTACGTCGTTCTTTGCTATCCATAAGGACCGAAAAAGGAAGCAGAAAGCTGTGATGACTGGGGCAGGAGCTTTTGTTTTTAGGAGTAGGGATACTGTCGTCTGATGGGGCAGTGAGGTGGGTATGGTATGAGTGGGGTTTTGGTTGTTTGTGAGGTGAGATAGTAGGAGGTTCTAAGAATCAATGGCTGTTTGACAATGAATAAAAATATGACCGGACATTTCAGGACTAGAACTGCATTTAGGTCATAGGTCGGTGTTGGTGAGTTGGATGCGGTTGAGAAGGTTGAGGGTTGGTAGACCCTCATTAATTTCTTTCCACAAGAAAAAGCTGTATTTTAGGGGGACATGAAGGTAGTTGGTGGGAGAGGGTTCTGATGGATTTGTGCAGTGTCGTTGATGAGGCAGTTGTATCTTGATGCTGTCGTATATTTTCAACTTTTGGTAAAAGGCGAAATGATCCTGTCTGGCTGTTTGTTCTGTGGGATGGGAATGCTGACGATTCGTTGAACTATTGGCCGGGGAAGAAGATTTAGCCTATCATGATTCCAGTTTCTTGTTGTCGGGTCGATGATGTCGGCAACTGATTGTATGGGATATCATAGGGTTGGGTTAATATTGTTATTGAATTGTGGAATCCAGTTTGATTGGATAGGGATGTTTAATCCATCGCCAATTTGATGGAAGAGATGATGTTTGAAGGTTGGTATGAGCGATGCTAGTTGTCTCCATTGTGGGCTGGTAGATGACGGGAGAGGAGGGATATTTTCGAAAATGGGGTTTTCTTTGATACAGAATTACGTTTTTCATGAATGTTCCAGATTCTTTTCATGAGAAGTGCTATGTTGTGTTATATGATGCTTATGATGCCTAGTCCTCCCTGAGCTTTGGGTTTGTAAAGCTTCCCTTCCTAGTGGGTGGAGCTTCTTGATGGAAGAGTCATGGACCTAGAAGAAATTTGCCGTAATACGATCTATTTGTTTATGGATGTGTGAAGGAAGGATTGGTGTTTGCATGAGGTGATTGGCTGTAGGAGTAAGAGACGACTTATGAGTGCGAATATGCCAGCTTGGTTTAGGCAATTAGTCATCTATCCTTTTGCCTTTCGAGCTAGGCGTTGAAGTATTGGGGCAAAGATATGGCTTGAAGATCTCCCATGTTTAAATTGCATTCTGGGGGAATGATGTTGCTTTGGCATATTGAAGCCTTGTTTTATTTCTTCCGGTTGGTGTTGTTCCGGCTTCGGGCGGTGGATGATTGAAGATTTTGATGTGTTGATTGAAGTTTTAGTTCTTAAGCTTGTATTAATGTGATGGTTGTATTTCTTCTTCTTGTTTATCAATAAATTTAACCTTTTCGACCAAAAAAAAAAAAAAATAATAATCACAAGGAGCTACAAGAAGTGCAAGCAAAAACCAAGCCAAAAAAACGAAAAGAACGTTTTACAAAACAAGACACCGACAAACAATTAGAAATTTTTCCTAAAAACTCCCTCCTATAAAAGACTAGCAACATGGTTTTTGGACTAGCAACATGATTTTCCTAAAAACCAGGCCAGGTCGAATAGTTACCGAGCGGTCGAGTCTCGACCGCTCGGTTGAGTGTAGATCTCCCGGTTTTGTCTCCACAGCTGGCGGTGGACACTAGATCGCTAGGTAATTCTTTAATTTTTATTTTACTTCTTCTCTCTTACTTTTAGTTATTATAACATATTTTATTATAAAAGGGTAACACAAAATATAATATAATCCTTAAAATTTAATAGAGACCCCACCAAACTCAAACAAATAGATTTTTTATTGATAAGGGTCCCACAAAACATAATAAAATATACTAGTTTATTAGAATTTGTCATTTTTACTATAGTGGGAAAACTAGTTTCATGGCATGGCAAAACATCTTTTATACATATGAACCGTCCAGACCAGCAGAAAATAGAGAACACACTTGTTTTTGGATCGTTAGATGGGGTATATGTTGATTGGTTTTTTGGAAATTTTTGTGTATTGTGGGAGCAAATTCGATGGTATTATTGATATTTTTTACCCTTTTAAGTTTAAGGGTCAAGTAAGCAAAATTTTGAGAAAAAAAACCTGGCGTCATTAGGGGCTACCCGATAGAATTAGAGGCGACACAAAAAGACAAAAAAGGTCACCCAAAACTAAAATAAAGCCACCCCTTATCTCCGATTTTTCGAAATGACAATTTTACCCTCTATAATCGGTAGATAAAGCTACAATCGGTAGTTTAATTTGGTATTCCTCCTTCTTTTTTCTACGAACCCCATAATCGGTAGTTAATTCCATAATCGGTAGTGTTGGTGTAGCCCCAAATTCATATTTTTCAAAAACCAATGGAATTTTGAATTTCTTTGCTTTCACAATCGGTAGTTTCGTGATGTTTTTTATCTACCGATTGTACAATCGGTAGTCTGGTGATGTTAATTATCTACCGATTTCGCTGATAGCCCCAAATTCAAAATTTTCAAAAACCAATGGAATTTTGAGTTTATCTACTTTCATAATCGGTAGTTTCGTGATGTTTATTTTCTACCGATTTTACAATCGGTAATCTGGCGATGTTCATTTATCTACCAATTGTGGTAGTTGCCCTAAATTCGAAATTTTCAAAAACCAATGGAATTTTGAATTTCTCTATTTGCACAATCGGTAGTTTCGTGATGTTTTTTATCTATCGTTGTGCAATCGGTAGTCTGGCGATGTTCATTTATCTACCGATTGTGATAGTTGCCCTAAATTCAAAATTTTCAAAAACCAATGGAATTTTGAGTTTCTCTACTTTCACAATCGGTAGTTTCGTGATGTTTATTTTCTACCGATTGTACAATCGGTAATCTGGCGATGTTCATTTATCTACCGATAGTGGTAGTTGTCCTAAATTCGAAATTTTCAAAAACCAATGGAATTTTGAATTTCTCTACTTTGACAATCGGTAGTTTCGTGATGTTTATTATCTACCGATTGTACAATCGGTAGTCTGGCGATGTTCATTTATTTACCGATTGTGGTAGTTGTCCCAAATTCAAATTTTTCAAAAACCAATGGAATTATGAATTTCTCTATTTACACGGTAGTTTCGTGATGTTTATTATATCTATCGTGATAGTATTTATCTACCGATTATGGTAGTAGTCCCAAATTCAAAATTTTCAAAATCAATGGAATTTTGGATTTCTCAAATAAGAGAAGAACATGGTCACAATCGGTAAATAAAAAAAAAACCAAACTACCGATTATAAAGGGACATATAAAGTATTTTCAACCTATTTTGTCTTATTCAGTCGCCCATAATTCTTTCAGAGTCGCCCCTAATGACACCAGGAAAAAAAAAAAAAATATTTAACAGCGGCGGAGCTAGGATTTGAGCGATGGAGGGGCCACTAGATGCAACTTAGGAAATGTGTGACCAAATTTACCTATTATCATAGAAAAATTCCAAAATGTTGACCAGAATATAGCTCCGCCACACCATCCAATATTTTGTTTGGCTTAGTCACTGCTGAGTGCTGACCAGAATATTTACACGGGCTGATTAAGTAGGACGGGGGTATATATGCCTTGCACGTCGGTGATGACTTTATCAGCTACTCAGCGCATTGGATCAAAAAAAGAAAAAAAAAAAAAAAAAAGACTTTATCAGCTTTTCAAAGTAGTGTCCTGCAGTAGTTTTCCAACAACCCGCCAAGTCCAGATTCTACAAGTTGAACTTATCAAACAAACAAAAATAAAAAATAAGAAATTACAAGCTGAAAGAAAATGAAAAATATATCACTAATACGATTTTGTTTTTTGTTTTTTCACGGAAAACAGATTATTAAAGAGCCTACAAAAGCCTACACAATCTCCCTCAGCTCTCCTCATAGGAATACCGAATACCAACATGCATGCCCTACCTCTCAATCTTCTTGCTGTATTGCTCCTTTCACATCTCTCGTGTTTGCATGTCCTTGTACCAGTATCGGCAAAAGGTGAGGATTCTATAAGTTTTACGTTATTTGTGCCATTATACATCAACCATTAATTAAGTTTGACACTTCAATATTGCAATTACAGTGTTTTTGAGCATAGATTGTGGTTCTACTTCATCGGAACCTTACACTGATAAACGTTCCATCGTATGGGTCGGGGACAATCAGTATGTAAAAACAGGAGAAGCTCGAAACGTGACTGTAAAAGATATACCCGAAGGTTGGGATTCTCGTGTTATGAACACCCTTAGAGAATTCCCATCTGGATATAGGCGTTGTTATTCATTAGATGTTAATGAAGACAGCAGTAAGGTCGAGAGGGTCCTTGTTCGAGCGAGTTTCTACTATGGAAACTATGACAACAAATATTATCCTCCGACTTTTGATATTCATTTCAATGGGAACAAATGGGCATATGTCAGAACATCAATGAGCGAAATCGTGTATAAAGAAGTGGTATACTCATTGAAACATGGGAACACTATAACCGTATGTCTCACTCAAACTGTACGTGATGGCTCACCATTTATATCGGCTCTTGAAGTAAGAAGTTTGGATTCTGATATTTATGGTTACATTGATTCAAATTATCCCTTGATTTTCACGCAAAGAGAAGCTTATGGTACCAACACAATTGTAAGGTATGTATGTCTGTCTATTCAACATTTGTTGGCTCACTAGCTAATTGGCACAAATTAACTATGTGATGAGAATCTTGGTTGATCATCGTGTAGGTACCCTGAAGATAGTTGCGATCGAATTTGGGACGCAATTGGAGTACAACTAGCCAACATCAGCGACGATGGTGTCATTAGGGTTAAAAATACCTCGCCATCTATTAAAGTCGATATCGCCGATAAAGTTCCTGAGGCTCTATTCACAGCAACACTAATGCGTCTGAATATCTCCAGACCGCCATTACGGATTCGTGGCCATATTGATTATCCTCGGCTTCCTATGCGTTTTAATGCATATTTTTCCGAAGTGATAAAATTGAGTTCTACTCAGAAACGATCGTTCAACATAACAGGTTATGCAGTTGACCGTAGACTTGATAGAAATTCTGTTAGTTTCAAAGATTATGGCCCTGTGATTCCACCTTATGGACAAGCATTGCAGGTTCGTTATGAAAATATTACTGTTGACGACTATTACAGCGAATACCATATCGATTTGTATGCAACAGATGATTCAAATCTACCTCCATTGATCAATGCCCTTGAAACGTATACAATTGGTGATAAATTAGTTCGAGGAACCAATTCAAAGGATGGTATATATATTTCTCTTTGTTTTCTTCCTAAAAATCAATTATATATCTCAAAACCAAAATACAATTTAGTTTCTTTTATTAATTAGTTTTTTGTTCTGATTAGTGAGCACACTGGCTCTATTGCAAAAGAGTTTTATTCAACTTCAAGGTTGGCTTGGTGATCCTTGTTTGCCTTCGCCGTATACGTGGTTTTGGGTTGGTTGTGATTCTAATATTGACTCTCCTCGAGTTACAGCACTGTAAGCATATACTTTTCTCTATGCTCTTATTATCTAGCTAAACACGCTTTCGGTATAATATAATCAGAATGAACACCATACTATGGGTCTTTTACAGGTATCTCCATGACCGTGGGTTAGTGGGTAACTTACCAGATTTCAGTGACCTGGACGCTCTCGAATCCATGTGAGTCACGAAAACATGCAGTAACCAAGCACATTTTTAGTACTGTATGCTATTAATTTAACGTTTATATGTGATTAACAGAAGCTATTAATTAAATGTTTATATGTGATTCACAGAAATTTGGATAATAACAGTTTGAGTGGAAAAATTCCGGAGTTTCTTGGCACATTTCCGAAACTTAAATTTTTGTAAGTTCAATACTAATGAACAAATTATTAATCATTGTTCTTCCGTATATTCAAATCTTATATATGTGATTATATTATGCAGATATTTGAGAGATAATAATTTCTCCGGAGCAATACCTCCTTCGTTATTGAATAAAAAAAACTTCGCATTACAGTAAGTGAACTTAGCTTTCTGTTCGAACCCTTCATTTTCAATACAGTCTGCTGATTTTTTTTTTTTTTTTTTTTTGGTAGTGTTTCTGGGAATCCAAACTTGTCTACTTCTTCGAGCAACAGCAAAAACTCGATGAGATCAACTGTCCCAATAATTGTATTTGGAAGTGCAATAATCCAAATGCTTCACTATATTTTCGGTTTGTAACCGTGAATTAAATGCGGTCCAAGTGACTTAAAACATGAACTTTTTCTAGCAATTTGCTTGCCATTACAAACGGCAACATTCTGAATTGCTATATGGTGTGATTCAAAATTGTAAGCAGATGATTCTAATATAATTAACTCTATCAGACGCTTTCTCCAAGTAAATTATAGATATGATACCTGCAAATTTAATTTTTAACTTTAAATCTAGGGCTATTTTGCGTTTCCTCCCCTGCCAAGATCGCTGATTAGCGCTTCCTCCCCAAAAAGATCAAAATTAGTGTTTCCTCCCCTTGTTAGTTTTTCCATCCAACTTCCAGTTAGCTGAGTCAGCAAAGATATAATTTTTGGCAGTTAAATCACTAGAAATAACCCTTAAATCTACCAAATCATTGGCAGTTAAGACACTAGAAATAATTTTTCTATGAAGGCACATTGAGTATCAACAAGGAATTCACTTTCCTATGCTCGCTCTACCGGAAATCGAGGCTCATAGTCATAGACAAGGTTTTTTGTCTCGGTAAAACATTTTAACCAGACAAAGACTTGGGTAAAATTATAGTACTACCATCTGAATTCTTTTCTTGACTTCAAAATATACTGTCAATGACCACATGGAGCAACTGATAGCGCTTATTTCTAAATTTTAGCTCAAACTCCTAACCTACTACCACTGACCCTTTAATCAAGATTTCATGAGATAGATATAACTAGTTAATATACTTCTAGTACAGTTTTCGAGCAAAAAATGTAACTACAGTACTACTTGATATTTCTGGCGTTACAAAAAATTACCATGCATTTCTCCAATGTTCATACTCTAGTCTATACCATACCTTGTATGAGTCGGAAAATGTGAACATTCATCACGATTTTTCTCCGAAAATCAACTAGTTCAAAGATACAGATATCGCCTTCTTTCAAATCATTATCTGCAACAAATTTACGCCATCCCGGAGATATTCTTGGAGATATTCTTCTTTTTACGGTTGGTGGCCGAGAAACGTATCCGACTTCCCAGATTTTCCCATCCGGAACCCTAAGATTAATCATTATCCGTGTTACTTTTGTCAAATGCGAGGTTGCAAAATCCGCAGGTACCGTCTGCATTGGAAAAAAAATTAGAATCCACCATAAAAAGTTTACGGATGCATGTTTGTCAACAAAGGCGATAGTGGGGACTAATCCCTCAATATATGATCTTGACTCAAAAGGTTCAATACCAAAGAATTACCTAAATGTAACTTACTATGAGATATTAAAAATGTAAGCTCTCGTGTTGAAAAGCTTACCAGCAATCCTCCATTTATATGTCCGGCTCGCATAACAATCTTGAAAAACGGATTCTGAGAAGTAAACTCTTCGGCTGCTTCAAGCATTGCCCGGAATTCCGCAGTATAATAACTTGATTTAGGAGTAAGCTTCTTGGAAAACGGTTCTTGCTGTCTGAAAATGTGAACAATCATCTCCATTTTATTCCTATCAACTAGTTCAAAGACACAGACATCACCTTCCTTCAAATCATTATCTACAACAAATTTGCGCCAGCCATGAGATAGCCATCTGCCAGTTGGTGCTTTAAAAACATATCCGACTTCCCAAGTTCTCCCATCTAAAGCCCTAAAAGTGATCACCATCTGTGTTATGTTTGTGAAATATGAGATTACAAAGTCCGCAGGTACCCTCTGCATGGGAAAGATATTTGGATGCACCATTAAAAAGATCACATATATTTATCACGAAAGTGAATTAATAATTCGGAGTAATCCCTTGATAAATGATACGTGAAGTGCCATAATTTACTGAGATTATTTCGTTTAGCTATATAGTCCTGAATCAAAATAACTAGATCTTGATTTAAAAGGATCAATACCTAAGAATGCCTAAACTAACTTACTAAGAGACATGATTAAAGATGCATGGCTTCGTTTTGGAAAAGCTTACCGCCCATTGTCCTTCTATATACGAGGCTTGCATAACGATCTTGAAGAACGGATTCTCGGACGTAAACTCTTCGGCTGCTTCAAGCGTCGCTTGGAATTTTGCAGTATAATGCATTATATTCTCAGACGTGAACTCTTCGGCTGCTTCAAGTGTTGCCTGGAATTTTGCAGTATAGTGTCTTATTTTAGGAGTAAGCTTACTGAATGTTTTTTGTTGTCGGAAAATGTGAACATTCATCTTGATGTTTTTCCTATCTACTAGTTCAAAGACACAAGCATCGCCTTCCATCAAATGATTATCTGCAACGAATTTGGACCAGCCCTTGGATAGCGTATTTTCAGTTTTCTCAGTTATTGTTCGAGAAAGATATCCGACTTCCCATATTCTCCCATCTGAAATCCTAAGAGTGGTCGCCATCCGTGTTATGTTTCCAAAATATGAGTTTGCAAAAGCAACAGGCACCCTCTGCATTAAACAGAAATTCAAGAATCACCATAAAAAATCATAGATATTTGTCAAGCAAGATGAATTAGTAGTTGCGACTAATCCCTTAATAAACTACTATAGACAGTAGTAGGATGGCGTATGGTGGATTATAAGCGATTCTCTAAGTGAAGTCATTGACACTGAAATCATTTCATTTGTCTATCTAAAATACTCCCTTGTCCAAACTACCCAGATCTAGAATCAAATGGCCAATACCTAAATGTAAGTAAGTTACTAAGAGACGTGATTAAAAATGCATGGTTCTGTGTAAGAATGCTTACCATGCATCCTTTTTTTATATGTGAGGCTTGCAACATGATCTTAAAGGATGGATTCTCAGAGTGAAATGCTTCAGCTGCTTCAAGTGTTGCCTTGAATTCCTTAGTATGAAACCTTTTAGGAATAACCCTTTTTTGTTTTCGTGGTTTCTTGGGAAGTATGTGTCCGCCTACATTATAATCAAATAAAACCATAAGACGGAAAAAATCCATGTAACAAGGGAATCAAACCCGAAATACAATACGAGGGACTTACCAGGATCTGCTTTCTGGTTAAGAAAGGATTCACTTGACATGGATGGTTCATCATTGCTTTGGGTACTGCCGGAATGTACTGAAGCTACTCCAACTTCATCTTCGTCCGAACGAGCTGAAGTCATTTCAACTTCATGATTGGTGTTGTCGATATGAGATGGGTAATCTATCTCAGTAGTATCAATGGCAAATATATGAACTTGAAATTCTGAATTCCCGTCATAGCTGAAAAGTAATACATGTCCAACACAAATAGAGTAAAACTCCATAAATTCTGGCCAACCATTCTCAAAGAATATTACACCTTCTGCATTCCTCAATCCTATACGCCAGATACCATTGGGAACCTTAATAATTGCATGGTCAGACAATTCCTTCTCGTACTTGATGGTAAATTCTTTTGGAAGTTCCTGTCAATGCATTGTGCCATATACAAACTGATTAAAATACAAAACAGTCAAACACGCAAGAAATATAATCTCTTTTTGCTACAAATTGAACTTAATGTGTAACTGCGCAGTAACTAAAGGATGTCTATATAGCATTAATGTATGTGACTGGCGTATGTTTTCAGTGATGCTTCAAAATCGGACTCATCTGAAGCCATATAAGGCTCATACACATGGGATTCCAAACGATTTGAGTTATGACTCGGACGAGTTAGCAAAAATCAAGCACCCCTAGAAGCGAAAAATCAGACACCCACTTAAACCCTCTGTATATCTTGGTGATCAAAATTAAATCCCTGAATATAGAATTAAGGTTAAAAACATGGAACACCTACTCAAATACTCTTGCATGTCCTAATATACAGCATAAAATTAAAGAGAAGGGAAATTAAATAGATGTTATCTCTTACCAATCGTTTGTCTGTAACGATGGAAGTGTGGATTATCTCATAAAAATGCATTGTTGAAAACGATAGTTATTCACTTATTCGTCTTATTCTTAGAATGTTGCTATGGCTGATCTCCAGAGTCAAGTAGAAAGGAACAAAGCAGCAAACCAGGAAATGAATGTATGTGGCATCTCATTTAGTTTCTTCATGTTGTCGTGGTAGGGAATTGACACATGTTGCTGCATTCCGAAATTGAGCGCAGTGCAGGGAAGTGTGATTTGATTTCGTACGCGCTGGAGTATGGTCTAATCATCTCCTGTTCCCAATGTCGTCAATAACTAGAGAACACCGTTGTTATAGGGAACCTGTTATATTATCTATACGGGGCACCTGGTTTTCTTTAGTGTAACCTAATAAGGTGTTCGGGGCACCTAAAGCGAAAGTCAATTCGGAAAATGGGTCATTTGTCCAAAAAAATTTAAAACACGGTTCAAATGGACGAGTAAAAAATTTTATGGGTGAAATAGACACAAAAAAAATAGCAAGGATGAAAGCTTGAACTTAAAAAATAGCGAGGATGAAACTGGCTGCATCCTGTGTAAATTAAAAATAAGAAAAAGTATTTGAAAATGGCATCCTGTGTAAATTAAAAATAAGAAAAAGTATTTGAAAATGGGCTGAAACTGGTTTCATCCTGCCTATTTTTAAATTTTTGTCCACGTAAAAAATGATCAAAATCAAAATTGTCCCTTTTCACCCAGAAACTTTAATTTTGGTCTTTTTAACCAATTTTGTGAAGTCAATTTATGTGTAGCTTCCGTTTTTAACATATCTTGCTTTCCAAAAAGGTCTACATTTCGTCTAATCTCACAAGTCTGGCTTACTTTTTTTTTTTTTTTTTTTTTTTGCAAGCCAAAAGAAAAGAAAAAACAAAGAGCAAAAAAAAAAAAAACTAAGCTAGAGTGCTCTCTCTGTCACAGAGAGAAGCTATACAAGAAGGAGGGATAGGAGATAGCCACCAGTTAAACACCTGGTTTTTAAAAGCGTAACTTGCCAGAGAATGAGCTGCACCATTAGCTCCTTTCCTGGTAAACTCGAAATCAACTCTTGTTAGAGCCTTGGCTCGTTTTTCTAATTTGCATGATCATTGGTCTTAGCTGAGGATACGCTATAATCATTTAGCTGTACTTTGCATCCTGCTAATGTAGGGCAAGTAATAATACATGTAATGAGATAGGTATAACCAGTTAATAAACTTCTAGTACAGTATTCAAGCGAAATAAAGGTACCATATACAGACTACAGTGCTACTTAATACTTCTTCCGTTACAAAATTTACTATACATATATGTGTACATGCCGCTTGTGCGTTTCTCCAGTAGTATGTTCATATATATACTCTAGTCTATACTATATTTTAGACGGAAAATGTAAACATTCATCTCGAAATTTTTCCTGTGATCAACTAGTTCAAAGACACAGACATCGCCTTCCTTCAAATCATTATCCGCAACAAATTCACCCCAGCCCTTAGTTATCCTTCCACTAGTTGGTGTTGGAGAAACATACACGACTTCCCAAGTTCTCCCATCAGAAACCCTAAGAGTGATCATCATCTGTTTTATGTTCGTCAAATGTGAGGTTGCAAAAACAGCAGGTACCGTCTGCATTGGAAATAGGAAATAAATTAGGATGCACCATAAAAAATTCACAGTTTTTTGCCAACAAAGATGAATGAATTAATAGTTGGGACTAATCTCTTGATAAATGATTCGCGCAAAGTGAATTTTTTTTACAAAGATCATTTCAATTGACTATATCCCAAATTCAAAACTACCAAGATTTTGACTCAAAAGTGTCAATACCTGATAATTACCCAACTTTAACTTACTAAAATGTATGTTTGGTGTTAAAAAGCTTACCACCATTCCTCCATTTATGTATGCCTTATGCATAACGACCTTGAAGAACGGATTCTCAGACGTAAATCCTTTGGCTGCTTCAAGCGTTGCCTGGAATCCCGCAGCATAATTTTTTATTTCAGGTGTAACGAATCTTTTTGGTAGTCGGAAAATGTGAACATTCATCTGGATTTTTTCCCTATCGACAAGTTCAAAGACACAGACATCGCCTTCCTTCAAATGATTATCTGCAACGAATCTAGACCAGCCCCGAGATAGCCTTCTCTCAGTTGGTGTTCGTAAAACGTATTCAACCTCCCAGGTTCTCCCATCTGGAATTCCAAGAGTGATCTTTGTCTCTGTTATGTTTCTCAAATATGAGTGTGCAAAATCATTAGGTACCCTCTGCATTACAAAGAAATTCAAGAAGCACCATCAGAAAATCACAGATATTATTTGTCACAAAGATGAATTAATAGTAGTTTCGACTAATCCGTCAATGAATTTCACCATTGGGTGTGATCTTGGAGTAATATTTTATCACATAGAGTGTAAGGAAGGCCTATTGAAAATTATAAACTTTGAGAAATCGTTCACTGTGGTCATTTCCATTTGTCTATTTATACCTCTGTGTCAAAACTACAAGGATCTTGAATCAATAGGCCAATACATGTACGTAATTTACTAAGAGACGTGATAAAAAAATGTACAGTTTCTTGTTTGAATGCTTACTACGTTTGCTTTTATATATGAGGCTTGCATAGTGACCTTGTAGAATGGATTCTCAGACCTAAATTCATTGGCTGCTTTAAGTGTTGCTTGGAACACCTTGGAATGAAATAATCTTGTAGGAACAACCGTTCTTTGTTTTCGTGATTCCTGGGAAAATTTGTGTCCGGCTGCATTATAATCAAATAAAACCATAAGACAACAAGATCCATGTAACAAGGCAAGATAACATGAAAGTAATTATGAAGACTAACCAGGTTCGGCTTTCTGATTAAGAGAGGATTCACTTGTCATGGAAGGTTCATAATTGCTTTGGGTACTGCCAGAATGTATTGAAACTACTTCAATTTCATCATCATCCGAATGAGTTGATGTCATTTCATCGTCATGATTGGTATTGTCTATATGAGATGGGTAATCAATCTCCGATGCATCCTTGCCAAATATATAAACTTGAAATTCAGAATTCCCATCATATCTGAAAAATATAACATGTCCAACACAAATCGAGTAAAACTCCATAAACTCTGGCCAACCATTCTCAAGCAACATTACACCTTCAGCTTTCCTCAATCCAATATGCCAGATACCATTGGGAACCTTAACAATTGCATGCTCAGACAGATCCTTCCCGTACTTGACCGTAAATCCTTTGGGAAGCTCCTGTCATGCATATTGTACACGAACTGATTAGAAACAAAACAGCCAATCAAACAAAAAATATACCATGCTAGCTAGCATTTCCTTACGGGTATCTGATTTATTATCATATGATGCTCCCATTCACTTCTTCACTAAAGTATGTGTCAAGAAAACTCATAGCATAAGTTTTTGGGGATGCGTCAAAATATGACTCATATGTATACGCTTAATTTCTAGATTACACTCTAGTTGGGTTCCTCAAGTCAGATGATTCAAATAACTGTGAATCTGACTAAGGTTATAAACAAGCACCCTAAAAGAAGCAAAATCAAACACCTTGGCTCTTAAATCCTCTAGATATCCTGATGATCAAAATTTAATCCTAGAATCCAAATAAAAGCATCGAAGCACACCTACTTGCATGTCTTAATACAGAATAAACTAATTAAAGGGAAGGAAATTAAATAAAATTGATGTTATTATACTTACAAATCGTTTATCTCTAATGATTGAAGTGTGGCATATCTCATAAAAATGCATTGTTGTAGATGACAGTTATTCTATCTCCTTGTTTGTATCTTGATATGTGATCATGGATTGATGAATAAGATAATAGCTTAACCGGGAACAAAAATGCATGACACCATACATGTGGCATTTCATTTGGTTTCGTCATCTTGTTGTCCAAGTGACACATGTTGTTGCATTAAAAGAGTGCTCGGGATAATTTGATTCCGCACGCTCTGCCTGGTCTAATCATCTCCTGTTTCCAATGTCGTCAAAAACAAGAGGACACCGTTACAGGGGACCTTTTATATTTGTAGGGGTATATTTTGTTTTCTTTGTATCCTACGCCTTCAAAACTGTAGGGAATCTGCCTGAAGGGAGTATGGTGTGTGCCTAAATAAAATACAACGGGTGTCATAATATAAATCCAAAATATAACAGGGACTACTATAGCATACCAATCTGAAGTTAAGGAGAGGTTCTTTCTCTGCTGAAACAAGGTATGTCCACTCCCAACCTCCGCTATCTGTCGATTTCTCTTCCATGAATATCTTTTCCATATTTTCAGAAAGTTTTGGAGAAAAATTGAACTTTGATAGGAAACTGTTTGATGAAATGATCGTCAGGACTTCAGTAGTAGTGTGAAATACTATTGAGTTAAGAATGCACACAAACTGTTTGATGTAATTACTCATCTAAATTTAGTTTCTTTGTAACATTATGAGGGTTTGTTAAAATATGAATAATTGATTCAGTGAATCATTGAGGACATGATTTTCTAGTGTTATGTTTTTCAAACACTTTTGCAAATGAATAATGTCTTATAAAAATTTCAATTAACATGATATCTATTTCTATTCACAGAGCTTAAAAAGGTATCATTCTCGAGTTTTATATCATAATTTTATCTTTAGCTGTTTCTTTAGTTATGTTGCAGTTATTGTAGTATCATTCGTTGCAGAGATGAGAACTTTAGCGTTTAGTGTGTCATATGTACATGTTTTACCATTGTTCCTGTCAAAAGTTACCTACCAGACATTGGATCTCCTCCGGATGAGAGTGATGTGATTTAAAGGTGGTACGGTATTTGTTGATTGTTGTCGAACCTAAGTGTCAACTACTTGAACAATGATATGAGTTGACCCGTTTAGGTTAATCAGTTACAGTGTAAGAAAAATTTGAATGTCACCTATTCAATTGTGTTAGCCTCTTTTTGTCGCGGTCAATTTTACTTAGTGGTTTGATATAACTAGAGATTACGGTGTCATCTATTTGTAGCTAATAGGAATTTGGATTACAGGTGAACCTGGAAACTGCACCTAACTGGAAGAATAGCATTTGCTTAAACAGTGAGATTATCTTACTTAATCAAGAATATGCTTGCGAGCTTTAAAACCGGGCCTACACTAGTGGCTAAATTATGTTTTATTTTCCAGATATAGCCCATTTTAGCACCTGTGTTGGTATTTCTAGTAGGATAATGTATTTGAAGCTTTACCATATGCATTTAAAGCGTTTGCAGGCTGAAACACTCAGTTTATGAATGCAATTGGTTAAACCTACGCTTACATACTTCAAAATTTGACAGTCTTTTTTCTTTTTTCTTTAAAGGGCTGAAACCTATGAATTCAAAGTAGCGAAATCTGTAAGGCCTGTAAGCTTATCCACAATATAGATCGTTCCAGTATCCTTAACAAGCTTACATATGTTGAACATGGCACTGTCAAATAAGAGCTACCTGGCCGTTTAGTTCAGTGTCCATTTCACATGCTGGGACCCGAGATCGATTCTGGTGAATCTATATATTGCCTAAAAGAATCACTAGAAGTCCACGAATTTCATCAACACAAGAACATTTAGGGAAATTTCAGAATTTGTTATGTTATCAGATGAGCAATCCAAGGGACTAAACATAAATTTACCTTCTAGAATTTTTTGATTTACAAAGTGAAGCCTTTGGCTGTTAGATGTCATAAGTATACGAAACATTTCTGAAGATGCCTTTTCCGGCACTTCATTATTGTTATGATAAAGCTACTGAAAGTAAAGTAGACAGAGATTTAAGGGGTTTGATCTTAGAGATCTACGTCCACTGTGGGTATTTGGTGTTTTTCCATTAATGGAGTTGTAGGTTACAGAGAGTTTACATTCTTTCTCATGAGAGAGAAAGTGTACAAGAGGACGTAGATCTTTAAGATTGAACCACTTAAATCTCTGGCTACTTTACTTTCAGTAGCTTTATCTATCTTTCATACTTAAGTTTGTGGGTCATGGAATACTGCTGTTTCATAATCTTTGCATGTAAAATCTCAAGCTGGTCTTTACTTGTTGTAGTAATCTAATTGAATCAGATTTTAGTTAGAGTAACTATAAGTACTTACAGAGAATATTCTCCTAAAATTTTTTTGAATCGTGTCATTGCTTTGTATTGTCTACTACTTATAAGTTATAACTGTTGTTCAGGTTACATCATCTATCCAATTAATGGAGTATGGTTTAGAAAGTGCAGTCAAACTACTTTGATTGCTTAAAGTTGTTTCTATCAAATTTCTGTTATGCGTCCACTTCTCATTTTTTTTTCCTATTTTCTGTATGGGAGCTATTTGTGGTTGTTCTTAGAAAGTCCAAATTTTCATTTTGCACCTGGGTTGAGTTTCTAATATGGAATAGACGCCATTGTGGTACTAGTAGCAGTAGTAGTTTTAATGTTATTATTGGAAGAGAATAAGCATAATTCGGTGGCATCTTCCGGATCTACTGCATTTTCTTCTCCACCTAGTTACTACCGTTATTAGTACTGTCGTAGTCTTCCAACTCCATAACGCTGCAGGATGCCTCGGTAAAATCTTGATCATGATGATTACCGTTTCTACTTGTTGAGCCTAAGCAGCTCAGAAGGGGAAGGGTTTTTCATTAATGTGCGTGGAAATGTGATTCAGTTTGTTGTATTTTTATTTGCACAAAGTTGCTGAATTTGTTTGAACGTGGCTCTGATTTTTCAGGTTTTGAAATATGATGAATTCATCTCAAGTAGGAACTGTTTTAAAATCAGAACTAAGCTCGCTTCATAGAATTTCAGACTCGGCAATACACAATGTCAAGCAGCAAAGTTTTGTTAGGGTTTTGCCATCAACAAAATCAAGTATGTAAGGATTTCACATGTTTTGTTGTTGAATTGATGATGCAGAGTTGCTGCCTCCACTGCTTTCGATAACTTGGGTGTTGTTACTTGCAGAGTTTTATTCATCACCTCGGTGTAGTGTTAGTTTTCGACCTTGTATTGATATACACAAGGTAAATCCTTTTGATTGATTCATTCAGTTTTTGATGTATCAACTATTTTCTTTCTTCTCTCTTCTTTCTCTGAAGGTTAGGTTTGATGCCCTCCTCCCTTCTGTTTTTGTTTTCCTTTTAATTATTAGCTTCAGAGTTTTGCCCCCCACCCCCACCCCACCCAAAAAAAAAGGCGTAACTACATTGGATTTCCTGAATTGCTTGGATGCTTCTTTGGCTGAAATAAAATTAAAATGTTACAGGGGAAAGTGAAACAGATTGTGGGATCCACTCTTAGAGATACAAAGGAAGGTGCATCTGATATGGTTACAAATTTTGAATCAGATAAGTCAGCAGGGGAGTTTGCGAAATTGTACAAAATGGATGGGCTTACAGGTGGTCATGTGATAATGCTTGGTGCAGATCCTTTGAGCCAATCTGCAGGAATTGAAGCACTGCGTGCTTACCCAGGTAAAATCATCGTGTCTTGTTGTTTTCTCGTTATAGTTTGTGTTCTCTTGTTGTTTGAAGTCTTTTATTAGTCATGTCTGTCAGATTCAGTGCTTGTAGATATAGGTTGTCTGTGGTTTGGTAACTGAATGACCAAATTTGTGTTTAAGAATTTGAGTGAGCGGAGAAATTTTCTATTCCATATGCACGAATTTATTGGTGAAGCCGTTTAAGGTTAGGTATGTGCAGCGAGACACTATCATTTCCCACTATAAACTTCATGCTAAGTGACTAACCAACTCATGTTAAAATCAACTAGTGCGGCAGCACCCCTATTACATTACCGGTGGATATGTTTATTTTGGGAATTCTGTACAAGAGTAAGCGGTTCAACTATTTCTTCTTTATGGGTTATAATATGTATAAGCTTATAGATTTTTCCTCTACTGAACTTACTGCGAGGAATGGTAACTTCTAGGCGGTCTTCAAATTGGAGGTGGGATCAATTCAGACAATGCTTTGAGTTATTTAGATGAGGGGGCTTCCCATGTTATAGTTACTTCGGTATGTGATCTGTATATGGTGTTGAAACCATTAACTTTCCCTTCAATAGTCCAAAGACCTCATCTTTTCTTCTTGCCGGGCAGATAGACTTTTGGTAAGGAAGTTTTCGCCCCTTGTTTATACAATTTTCTTGCATTTTTGTGTCAGTATGTCTTCAACAATGGGCAAATGGAACTTGAAAGGCTGAAAGATCTCGTTCGCATGGTCGGAAAAAAGAGGCTTGTCTTGGATCTAAGCTGCAGAAAGAAGGTATATCAGTTCTTTATTATGTTCAATCCATGGATTTCAGCTAAATGTCCATAGTGCTCAGTATTCCGAAACAATTAGATCTTTTTATTGGAGTCATTCTAATTTAAGCTACCGATGTGCATCAATATCCATACGCAGAATGGAAAGTATGCAGTTGTCACTGATAGATGGCAAAAGTTCAGTGATTTATATGTTGATCAGCAAACGCTGGATTTCCTTGCAACTTACGCGGACGAGTTTCTAGTTCATGGAGTTGATGTTGAGGGGAAAAGGTTAGGTTCTCTCACTTTACCCTCCTCCTTATATAACAGTATCTCCACTCAAAAGTCCTAGTCTGAGGTAACTCTATAACATGGATGTTGAAAGACGATGCCTGGCCCTATAAGGAGTGCCTTACCTGTATACGTTTTTTCAAAATTGATTATTGAATCTGCTCAATTAAATTTCAGGCTAGGAATTGATGAAGAGCTGGTTGCTCTGCTTGGACAACACTCACCCGTATGTTACTTTTTCATTTCTAATTTTTTTTTTTTATAATGTTCGTCCTCCCTCTACCCTAAAACAATCTATTTGTTCCTTCCTCAATGACCTCCAATGCTGTTAGAATTTTCTCTTACACATATCGTACACGTTTGTAATAGTTTTGCGTGCATCTAAGTAATATAATGGTGTACGATGTAGATCCCAGTAACTTATGCTGGTGGAGTCACAACAATGGCTGATTTGGAGAGGATAAAAGTGGCAGGGATGGGACGTGTAGATGTTACTGTTGGAAGCGCGTTGGATATTTTTGGAGGCGATATAGCCTACGCAGATGTCGTGGATTGGCACAAGAAACAAGAAGCTTCAGTTGTTTTGTGAAACCATTTTTGTATTTGAAATTTCTATCTGAAACGCTTGCTTATTAGATTTATGTTGGACAAGAATTCTTTTGTTTGTTTCATGTAAACGTGAAATGTGGAAATCAAATCTCCAGTGATGTTAGAGTGGATTATGAATGTTGTAGTGTGTTTTTTATTTACATACTGGGGATACTGAACTTACAATTTTTCACCACTGTTAAATGTGGGTGAGCAAAAGTGATTCAATTTTGAGGTGACAATAGATGATAAGACTAGACTTCTGTAGGATGCTACGTTTTGTTCACAGAAAGTAAACGTGGGTATAGAAAAGAAAATGACCAACTCATTAGAAATTTTGCCGATTTTGTCCCTACTTTATGAAAATATCCTAGCAAAAAGAGTGGCCAAGGTAGTTCCATACCTCCATGTGGTATACATTCTGGTGTAACCTGTACAAATTGCAGAAGATATTCAATTGCCGGAACAAATTCACCAAGGAAATTAACATGATTTTGTGCAATCCGTCTTTCCCCGAGAATGAGTTGCTCTTACATCGAACCAGTTCTGTTGCTGTTCCCGGGAGAGCTAGAAGAAGGCATACAACTGTTAGAGTAGCAGCGACGAGTAGTACAAAAAGCATGGCAGCTTCAAAGACGAAGATATCTGCTAATGAAGCTCGAATTTCTCTCGTTCTTGCCTTAGCTTCTCAGGCTTCATCTCTATCTCAGCGATGTAAACACTTTTAATTATTGAGCAAATTCATTTTATTTATTGTTTGAAAGTGTTTTTCCTTATCAGCTGTGTTTGGTTTTGGTTTCAGTTGTGTGGGAACTGGCCTCTGAATCGGCAAAATATCTGTTTCCAAAGAGATTTGGAGCTCAGAATTTAGAAGAGGCTTTGATGTCAGGTTCCATTGCTTGCTCGTCTCATCTTTTATGAAACTTTGTACTCTGGATATTCCTTCGCTGTTCATCAAAATTTCTCCTAATTATTTTGCTACTGATTTTTAGTTCCTGATCTTGAAACTGTCAAGTTTACTGTGCTGACCCGCACTGAACAATACGAAATAAGACAAGTGGAGGTAATTTTTCAGTTCCCCCAGTGCATGAGCTTCCACCTAAGATCCTAAATTCTCAATTTAGAGTTAACATTTTGGTTATTGCACATTGTGGGATACAGTCATATTTCATAGCAGAGACGACAATGCCAGGGAAGAACGGATTTGATTTCGATGGCTCATCCCGCTCTTTTAATGCCTTGGCTGGGTACATTTTCGGTGAGGTATAGCAGCTAAATGCAGTACCAAAGAATCTCAAAATTGAATCATATGAAGTACTTAAGAAACATGTTTAAATCCTGGTAATTGCTACCATCAGAATACGACGAACAACAAAATGGATATGACGACGCCTGTGATTACCCGAAAAGCTCAATCTGATGGTGAGAAGATGGCGATGACGACTCCAGTAATAACAAAGTTGGTAAGTCATATCAATTCGGCTTCCTTCCTCAAGACTATCTCAAATTGATTCCATCTTCATTTAATCTTGGAGTTCTTCTTCTTTGCAGTCAGAAGACAAAGATGAATGGAAAATGTCATTTGTCCTGCCATCAAAGTATGGCGCAGATTTGCCAATTCCAAAAGATCCTTCTGTTAGAATCACAAAGGTGCCAAACAAAATTGTTGCAGTATCTGCCTTTTCAGGTATTTCTTTTTCCTATGCCCATCAAATTGACAATTGAAGAAATTTTCCGAAACTGTTGCAGCTTTCTCCAACAGTTCACCAAACCAACTTGTTTCCATTTCGTGTCAGGTTTTGTTATTGTCCAAGACGTTATAAAACGCGAATCGAAATTACGCAATGCTTTAAAGAGCAACACTGAGTTTAGAGTAAAAGATGATGCAGTCGTGGAAGTCGCACAGGTACACTCTGACAAACTTAAAAACCTATTCTTCTGTATCCTCTGCCTTAAAAAGTCACTTAATCTATTCTGTGTTGACATAATTACAGTACAACCCACCATTCACTCTTCCATTTGCACGGAGGAACGAGATTGCTCTGGAACTTGAAAGGAAACAGGAATAACTAGTCAACCAGCCCTGCAAATTAAGATTACAATGCGCACTGAAGCGAAAGTGAGAAAATTTCCTATGTTATTGAGAACCCCCGGTTCAGTAATGTAATGTTGTATATAACTATACAAACTTTAGACATTTGTACAGAACTGCAGAAATATATGTTCTTCTATTGCCAATGAAGAATGTGAATCTCATGTACAAGTATACAAAATAAAATAACTGATCAACACGAATTCGAAAAGACAACAATACTTTTCATATATACTTTCAGTTTTCCAGACATGGTGAACACAAAGGGTGTCAGCAAATACAGTACCCATTGAACCAAAGAATTGTCTACTAGTATACAGGAAAAGGTCATCTATTCTATGTTAGAGATACAAACTGACAAATCCTCACAAACAGAAAGATGAGAAAACAAAAAAAGTATCAATATGATACAAGAAATGGCATGATCATAGTCATGAATGTTTCGTAGGAGAGAGTTGCTGAACCTGTGTAGCGAGGATCCTTCTCCTTGAACTTCTCAGTTAAACCCTACAAAGAAAACACAACAGGTCAGAACAGAAAGCCTATTTATAAGTGACCAAGCCAAGCAAAACATCTATAGCTTAATCCTCATAAGAGGCAACGTCATTAGCAGAACAAAATCACAGAATTTCAATGACTCACCTTCACAATCATCCCACACCTGCACAAACATCCAGCCAGACGAACTAATTAGATATACATCAACAACGAAACCATCTAAATCTTTTACTCAAAAAAACAGACACTTACTCGACAAAGCTGTCAAAATTAAGTTCACCCCTTCTTCCCGAACCGTCATCATACTTCGACATAAGTAGTTGAAGAACTGAAGGTGGGACTGCAAATCCAAGACTGAGCAAAGCATCCTTTAGTTCCATTGAGTCGATTTTCCCACTTCGATCTCTATCAAATCTCTCGAAAATACCCTAATAAAAACAACACCAAAATCAATCCATACTTCCATTTCACAGCACCCTGATGAGCTGATTAAAGAAAACAAACTCAAAGTAGGAAAATGCATAGCCATATCTTAGGTGGCCGAAGGCCATATTTCACCCAACGTGCTAACATTCCACCAACCCTCACCGTTATCATAAACTCCAAGCATTTCAGCTAAGCAACAACTACTCATGAATAACCAACTCAAAAGTCTAATTCCCAGTCAAGTGAAATTTCCGTAATTGGCTCATAAGTAGAAGCGAAATCAAGTAAACATAAATGGGGCAAGGAAATGTCGGGTGTTGTCATTTAGGTTGACAACGTAGTGCCTGATGTGAGGACTGGGGGGGACTTTTGCAAGTGAAGAAACTTCATTTTAGTTCCAATGATGGGGTTTTGGGAGCATTGTAATTCAAAAGTTGGGTGAAAGTTTGGGGCTTTACTGCCTTTGGCAAATACAATTGCAGAGCCAAAAACCACAGGTATACCCAATAGTGCTTTGAAGGATTAACATCATTTATACACTCCTTGACAAACCAATTTTAGTCCCATAAACCCAATGCAAACAAAAATTGAAGCAAGAAAAACAACATTAAAATCGACTTACTCGCCATTGTCCAAGACAACTCCAAAGTGCAGCAAATTCATTAGGTCCTGTAACAAAAACCAATTGAAAACATCAAAATACAATAAAGACCCCTTCTCCCGCAATTTCAACATTTACTCAAAAATTCAAATCAAAATAATCAAAAAATTCTTACCAATTCGAAGAGGGTCATATGTATTTTTGAACAAGAACATAAGCAAACGAACAGTTCTAAGACTAAATCTCTGATACCCAAAAGAAAGAGCTTCTTGTAATTCCCTTTCATCAATAAACCCACTTCTATCTTTATCCACTGTATGAAAACTCCTTATAATTTCTGGGTTTGTTCCTTGAGGAAAACTCACACCACCGTAAATCGAAGCTGGTGGTGGTGCTGGAGGATACCCTCCTGATGACCCATACCCATATCCAGAAGAAGAAGGGGGATAACCCGGTTGTTGTTGTTGTCCGTTGTATCTGTGCGAACCAGAAGATGATTGCTGCTGGTGATGATGGTCATAGTAACTGTGTGGGTTTTGCTGTTGGGTGTAAGATTCAGGTAAAGCAGGCGCTGATGGTTGTGCAAAACTATGAGAAGTGCAAGGACTATTGAAAGACGACATTAATGGCGGCTGAACAAACTCTTTGAGATGGGTTTTTTTGAACGATGATAGTAAATTTTTAAGGTCGGAGGTTTTGAAGAATTGATTTGTTTAACGGATAAGCTTTGAGATTTGCGATTGACTTCTGAATTTCTCTGATTTTGTCTGTAAATTTTGATTATTAAATCAAAAGAGGAGGAGGAGAAGAAAGAAAAAGGCAAAGAAGACTATTTAAATACTGTGCAAACGTAACCGCGTGGCAAAGTCGGAATTTGGATCCTTATCTTAATTGTCAATACACGTGGTGGATAGTGGCGCCTTCGTTGCGAAGTTACGGAAATAGGTCGTAAGTTTCCTGTCGACCTAACGCTGTGTTTAAGCTGACGCGCGCCATGGGACAAGCGTAGTTATGTGTCTGATACTCTGATTCAGTGCCCACTGTTTTAAAAACCGCCTTGGCCATTTGAATTACGACCCTCTTACAGCCTGGACAACAGTCCTTGGTCCAAATCTGGGACATGTTTACATGCCTAATCAAATTATTAGACAGTGCATCATGCAGCGACGAATCCAGGATTCTATATTCGGGTGGGCTAAAATTATTTTTTCCATCAATGCTCTATTTGAAAAAAAAATTCCATTGTAATTAGTAATCATAAATGCATTGTAGACTGGTGTTAGTGATAGTGTAGGTGGCGCTCACAGTTTTTTACCGAAAATTCGAAAAATAAAAATATATTTACGCTTGACGTTTCTCACTAGTACAACCGTTGCCACGGTGGGAGGGCCGACCGAAGAACTTGACGAAATGACACCACTATGTGATTGCACGGATTGCATTTCTATCTACCGGCCCTGGTCGTGTTGTGCTGGGTCCTCAGAACTTCTCAATCTTCACCTCCAAGTTTCTCCTCCACGAGCTCAAACCTATGAACACAAACTAACATCTCGCAATCGCAAGGCCACCAATTCAACACTTCCACTACAAACACAACTTTCTCTCGAAAATTTCCTTAACTGTTTCATCTCAAAAAACCCAACCAAACCGCAACATAAAGAATAACAACCCATCCTCTGTCTCTGGGCCTCGTATTCCAACCGCAAAGACAAAGAACAACTCCTACTACACACCAACCATAGCTTCAATTCCATTGCAAAGAATAGCTAAATTCTCGTAGCTTTGGCTGCAATTTCACTCACCATCCGTCTCTCGATTGTGCCATTTTTCAAAGACCAAATAAAAACACATAAAGACTCTATGAACTCAATTGCCCTAAGCCACAACACCACCATGGACTCGAATTGCAGAGTAAGCATGGACTCTATGAACTCAATTGCCCTAAGCCACATCACCACCATGGTTCAGGCCATTTTTCCCCGAATCCAAAGTAAGCATCACAAACATTGAGTAGAGTGTTTGGGTTTACCTCTCCATTAAAGCAAGATCCATTTCAAATTATGGTCTTTGTGATGCCAAATAAAATCACCATAGAAACTCTTATTATGTAATATCCAACAAACAAAATATGGCCACAAGAAAAACGAAAAAAATGAAACAATATCCCTTGATGAGCAAAGACGCCAAAGAAGAAACTTAAAGAAAAAAACACAAAAACAAAATGAAGTACGTACTGGGATATATCATGGAGGTCTAATGCTAACACCTAAGAAAATGTCAAGGACCAAACCATGGAGAAAGTAGAATAAATGAGGTTTGGGATCCACATTTCAAGCAGGTCTCCATAGACATGTTGTGGTAATGACATACCGATCAACAAAGGGTGTGAGACGACTTAATAGTTCAGTGCAAGAAAATACGGGGACATTTCTCTCTCTCCGAACAACATCATTCCCTTTGCATACAAAAGATAACAAGCTTCACAAACTAGTATTAACGAGCACAACTTTTTTGTTGCTTTCCTATCCAAAGCATTGTTTTCCTTCAACTTAACAAATTCAGCAACTCAAAATCACACACTAAATCTCGAAATGACAACACTAATAAAGTAACAAGGATATTGGCTCAACATTAATAATCAAATAGATTTCCTATAAGACTAGGAGCCTAGGACTAATGGGAAAGCCCCTGTTTCCCACAAATTTTCCAGCCCATACTACTGGACTTTGTTTTTTATAAATTAATACAGAATACAAGTTTATTAAAGGTATAATTACAATCTCCATTAAGATTAACTAAAGTAACTCACAAAATGCACAATAAACATAGCTATGAAAGATTGAGTAAAATACTTATAATATCGTAAGAAGGGTTGTTATCATTACACTTACCTAGAGATTTCTTCTTGTTCTGCGCTTCTTCAATTCACCTCGTTTTTGTCTCCTCACTTGAACTTGCTCTTTCACAGGATTCCATTGTTTTTGTATCTTTTTCTCCAAACAATCTTAATGAAACTAAGGTATTCTTGTAAGGGATTTTCTCAATTGCCCTAAGCCAAGACCATCATCATGGACTCGATCAAGAATCGGAATTAAGCCACGGCACCATCTACATTTCCTTCTTTCCTTTTAATCTCAAAGCTAATACTTCCATTTGCTCAAAACACAACCCACAACAAGCACCAGTTACTGTAACAGTTTCTGAAGGGGGCAGAAAAGAGACTTCCCATGTATGCTACACATACATTTACCAGCTCATTTTTCAGTGCACTCTATTTACATAAAAGCAAGAGTAGCGGACGAGTTGTCACCCTCCACTGAATACATCTATTCTTCACCTTTTCACTCAAATCTTCAACAACAATAAAATCAGATTATATAGAGAAGTCAAGACCCCTTCCTCGCAAATTCCCAATTTCCCAATATCACGAAACCAAGATCAAATGTTAACACCGATCTCAAAACCTAAACCCTAACTCAATAATAATGTAAGATTCCAATTTCTCATCCTACAATCAATCATGCGAAAGGATACACACTAATTAGTAACAAAAGTAACAAACCCTTTGACTCGATGATTCCTCAAACTCAATTGAGAATCGATTCCTACTTATTAACAGATCCAACTTAATTTTGATTATCACGTAATGAATCAAAGCTAATTGAAGTGCTTAATGTAGTAATAACATTTGTACCTTGGATCGACATAACCAATTTTGAGAGAGATTACGGTCGAAGTGAAGGATAAGAAGAAATTAGTCTCAAAGAAATTGACGAGGTCGAAGGGAGAGGCGGTGGTGGTGACAATTGAAGAAGATGAATCAATGTTGAGAATGTATTGGTGGTGGTGGTGTTGCTTCCCCTTCTGGGGTGTAGTGTATGATGTTTAGGTGGTGGTGTTGGTTACTGACGGAGGTGGTGGTGAAGGAATATCGTAGCAGAGAGCCAGAGATGGTGGTGAAGAAATTACAGAGAAATCGAGAGGAGGAAGAAAAATAAATAAAGGAAAATAAGAATTAAATTGAATAAGAGGTGGCCGGGATTCGAACCCGCGACCTTTGGGTCATTTTACCTCTGGTTTTACTAAACTGCCCCTAAACAATTAAACTATTTCCAACCTCCGTGTCCTTTTTTCTGCCCGTGAAATTTACTCCATTACCCTTCATTTTGTGTCATATTTACGCCAATTTTAGTGAGAAATTAAAACATGGAGGGGCTCTTTAGTCATTTCATTGTCGATTGAAACCAATTTGGGACACCAAAATCCAATCTTTTTGTGTCAATTGATCACTTACTATTGACAAAAAAGTGACCATATAAAGGTCCTCCCTCGCTTCGCTCGGTCGGCCCAATTAGTAATACACAACAAAAGAATATATACGCTTGACATTTCTTAATACAAAAAAAAACGTACTTTCAGGGAGACAGGATACTAGTCTTGGCAAACGTATGCAAAGAAGTAAATCAACGAAAGACATAGAAGAACACAAGATGTACGTGGTTCGGCATGATTACCTACGTCTACGGGGATGAAAGGATGATCTTATTACTTCACACAAGTTTACAAGGATGAAATGTTCTCAACAATATTCTATCTCTCCTCTCACTTACTTATCAATTGCTTGCCTTTACTTCTCTACACGATCTCTATTTATAGTTACAAGTGGTGATACATTGATATTACAGTGTTAGGCCTGGTGTAGCTTCCTGGATGGTCTTCTCGATCGGCTAGCTGATGCTTCGGTCGATCTTCCCCTTTGCTCGAGTCGAATCATCTAGCCGAGTAGTGTCATCACCCGATGTCGTTCGTTTGATGGAGATGATCAATGTCGCCCTTTAGATTCCTAGCCGAGTCCCACTTTGACCGAGTTTTTCTTATCTCTTCACCAACTCTGTCAGTGCATTAACTACTCGAATCTGATGAGCATCACATCAGAACCTTTCTTTTCCTTCATGTCGTCCTCTCGAGTTTGTCTCCATTCCTCTTTTCGCGCCCGATCCAAGTGAGTTGACTCGGTGCTTCTAGTGCTTGCTTTTTCAGTACACCCTCGGCAGGATGGTTCCACCTGTCCCTGTGGATTATTTGCACCTACATTTATGCCCCTTCTTCCACTCGTGTGATCGACACGAGGGGAAGAAACCGCCTCGTCTTCCCACGTCCTCAGCCATACCGGATTTCGTGCCATGTTGTTCCCCACCTTCTTCAGTTATTGCAACCGGTTTACCTTCCTCGCCGGTTACCACAGGTGAGGTTTATAAGTCCGACACTTAAACCTTATTTTCTTTCTACTCTTTCCTTAGCCATTTTTTGTTCTCCTCTCTCTCCGTTCTCCTCTTCTTTTTCTTCATCGTCATAAGTTAGCCTTTCCTCAGGTTTCCTTCCTTCTCTCTTCACTGTCCTGGGTCTTCTTTGTTTCCGTTGTCGCTGCAACTTCCGATTCCGGTCGTATTTTTACTCCTCTCCGCTGTTTCCTCTACTAACTTTCATGGCGTCTTCAACTCCTTCCATGACTAAAAAAAGGTGCGTGAGCTATGTGTTTTCTGATGAAGACGGTGTACCGCTTGATTCCCTATTTGTTATAGAAAGCCCTTCTAAGCACGATTATCGTGCTCGGATTCTATCTTTCCGATAATCCTTCTTCGTTTTCATGTAGGGTCGACAAGAGAATCACTAAAAGACCGCTCGGATGAGCAATTCGTCAACAGTTGAAAGATGAGTTCGACCTCCATGGCTATGACGTCAGCTCTTGTCGGGCCAAAAAGGCATTTTAAAGAAGGATGATGTTCTAAAGTTTCCTCACTCGGCCGAGGCGACCATTGTCACCAGGGGTCAGCTAGAGCTCGGGCTGCGTTTTCCTTTGTACGATCCTAGCCGCTCGATTTGGTATGAGGCTCTTTCTAAGATCCGCCCGTCTCGTGCCTTGGCTCAGTGGAATGGCAACCTATGTTGTATCAGGCGCTAGGCGAGGCGAGGCACCAAACCTAGCGCCTAGCACCCAGACGCCTAGGCGCGCCTAAGGCGCCCTAGGCGACCACTGATAAGGTTTATGCTTTTCTGGATTTGTATTACAGATTTCTGTAACATTTTACATATCTCTAGCCAACAACAGTACAAACAGTTTGCAAATCTCGACAAATAAACAACATCACTTAGCAAAGAACCAACACCACCAGTTCAGACCCATTGGACCAATTAACGGAACAAAAGAGAACAGTAATCCCATGCTTTGAGAAATCTTCATAAAAAAAATGTTGTCAGATGACATAGATCACACAACAATCGGCAGGAACAACTTCAAACACAAACATATTCATGGAGGAGAAAAAGAAAGACCACGAAACCAAGAGGATGAGAAGGAAGATCAACATGAGTTTAATTTTAGCTAGACAAATAATTGTATTCCAAAATTTAAGTTCCTCATCGACTTTCCTTAAATGACTAATGCAAGAAATCCTGCGTATATTCATTTTTTAATTTGAGTGTGAATCTTCCGATAAGAGATATCATGAGTAAACTAATATATTAAGTATATTGACTATTGAGAATATACGTATATGGTTATTTTGGCTTTCCTTTTTTAAGGTTTGACTGAATACGTGACAATTAATCAGCTGCAAAAATCTCCACAATATAAGTGGATATTTGTCAACTAATTAGCTATAAAATCTCCGCAATAAAGATTTGATTGAATGTTTGACAACTAATAAAGTATAAAATCTTTGCGATAAGGATGTGACTGAATGTCTGAAACCTAATTATCTATAAACTCTCTGTATTATCTTTGATTAAGAGAATATATAGTTGTTGATGGTGGTTTTTAAACAAGGGGTAAAATCGTAAAACCCCATGACCTAGTGTTACCCGCAACACATTAACTAAGAGCATTTAACTCGGGTGTAAATAATTAATAGAGGTATTTTTTTCAAAATACCAAAGTTAGGGTTTTTGACATGTAACCCTAATTCCAAAACCAAGCCGCACATGCGCACCATGGCAACAATGCCGAACCAAGCCGCACACACGCACCATGGCAACAATGCTAAACCAAGCCGCACACTCGCGCACCATGGCAACAATGCCAAACCAAGCCGCACATCGCACACCATGGCAACAATGCCAAACCAAGACGCACATCGCGCACCATGGCAACAATGCCAAACCAAGACGCACATCGCTGCACCATGGCAACAATGCCAAACCAAGCCGCACATCGCGACCATGGCAACAATGCCGAGCCAAGCCGCACATCGCGACCATGGCAACGACGCTAAAACCAAGCCGCACACCGCGCACCATGGCAACGACGCTAAAACCAAGCCGCACATCGCGCACCATGGCAACGATGCCAAACCAAGCCGCACACCGCGCACCATGGCAACGACGCCAAAACCAAGCCGCACATCGCGCACCATGGCAAAATGACGCCAAAACCAAACTACATATCGCACTCATTGGCAACCATGCCAAACTAAGCCGCTACGCCATTGGCATATGCCAAATATAGCGCCTAGGCTTGCAAAACGTGCAACTAGGTCAACATGGCCGAGGTGCCATTGGCACATGCCAACACGTACCACAAGCCATATTTCCAAGCCGCTATGCTATTGGCACATGCCAAATATAGCGCCCTAGGCTTGCAAGAGACGCAACTAGGTCAACATGGCCTTACGCATCGTTGGCACATGCCAACACGTACCACAAGCCATATTTCCAAGCCGCTATGCTATTGGCACATGCCAAATATAGCGCCCTAGGCTTGTAAGACGTGCAACTAGGTCAACATGGCCTTACGTACCGTTGGCACATGCCAACACGTACCACAAGCCATATTTCCAAGACGCTATGCCATTGGCACATGCCAAATATAGCGCCCTAGGCTTGAAAACCATGCAACCTAGGCCAAGTCGGCCACGCATGCCATTGGCACATGCCAACATGCTCACCGGGTAGCTTTTCCTACCAAGGCCACAGCCCCGCCACGCATGCCATTGGCACATGCCAACATGCTCACTGGGGTACCTTTTCCCACCAAGGCCACGGCCCAAATGCCACGCATGCCATTGGCACATGCCAACATGCTCATTGCAGTAGCTTTTCCTACCAAAGCCCTAGCCCTAACGGCCACGCATGCCATTGGCACATGCCAACATGCTCATTTGGTAGCTTTTCCTACCAAGGCTACGGCCCAGTGCCACGCATGCCATTGGCACATGCCAACATGCTCGCGGTAGCTTTTCCTACCAAGGCCACGGCCAATGGGCTACGCATGCCATTGGCACATGCCAACATGATCGCCGGGTAGCTTTTCCTACCAAGGCCACGGCCACAAACGGCCACGCATGCCATTGGCACATGCCAACATGCTCATTGGTAGCTTTTCCTACCAAAGCCACGGCCCTAACGGCCACGCATGCCATTGGCACATGCCAACATGCTCATTGGTAGCTTTTCCTACCAAGGCCACGGCCCTAACGACCACGCATGTTACCGCACATGCCAACACGCCGCTGGTAGCCTTCATCACCTAGCCGTGCCCTTAATGCACGCTGGTAGGCTAACTCGCAAACCATGCAACCTACCACCAAGGCATTCCGCGCATGCCATTGGCACATGCCCACACGCCACTAGCAAATCGGCATTGCCACTTACACTCAACGCATAACCTACCACCAAGGCATTCCGCACATGCCATTGGCACATGCCACGCACGCCACTAGCACTCCGCATTGCCACTTGCGGTCGAGGTACAACCCGCAACAAGGGCATTCCGCACATGCCAATGGCACATGCCACACGCGCCACTAGCAGCGCCACTTGCACTCAAGGTGCAACCAACACTCGAGATATCAACACAAACCGGGGATGCTTTCCAGTGGTATTGGTTTGGCGGTCACAGCTTGCAGCGTAGACTACGCCACATTAAGAAAGCGTGAAAAGGAATAAAGCGGTCAAATAAATGAGGAAATAATGGTGAAAACGTTTTCACCCATTAACACCATGCGGTTACCACCTCCTCCCATTATTTCACCCTTTACTCTCTTCCTTCATGAGGCCAGGGTACGTTTCAATCTCGACTTGTATAAATAGGTCTTACCTATTTCCACCAAACAACAAGTCTCGGTCAGGAGAAAAATACTACACTCTCAGAAAGGCAACTTTGCAAGCTCTCCCAAAAGCTTTCATCTCTTGCAAGCTTCCCAAGCTTTTACTTTCCGATACAAGTAGAGATACTACTCTCCCAGAATTATTCTGGTCTCAACACCTTTATTTGCTTCCCTCCCCAAATTAACCCTTCTCCTCCACTTTGTGACCGAAGCAAGTCCGGAACGGCCATTTCTTGGTTTAGGCCGGACTTGTACAGCATTAATCTCTCGAATCTATAAAGTGCTCACGTGCAAAGACATTTGTTTAGGGTTTGAACCAGTTTCTCACTCACCTACCGAATTTACCGAAATAAATAGAAACAATTTTTACCCATAAATAATTGGCGACCACGGCGGGAGGATTGATCTATCGGCCATAATGTCGATCTTCCGATCTCGGTCTTCGATCTCGGTCTTCACCCGAGATGTCAAGATGGACTCAATCGCCAGACGACCCGGTTACCGGTTGTAAAACTACACCGAAACGGGGACTCGTTGAAGATGCTACCGGCGATTGGGGACTTGCGACTCGGTCCGACTCAACTACTAGACAACCCGGTTATCGGTTGTTAAAACTACACCGTAAAACCTGGGACTGCCAAGACGCTACCAAGAATTGGGGACTAATCCGGCGATGCTACCAAAGAAAGCCTCCTTTTACTTGGAGAGAGGCGTGTTTGCAAGTGAGTAAATCTAGATTGGGCAAGATAAACGATCTGTTTTTAGGTTCTTAATAAAACCGTCATACTATGCGTCTTGTGCCTATTGCTAGCACACACTTTCATAAAAGCAATATTTCTTTCCCAAAACATAATCGAGTCATATTATCAAAAACATTCATCCCAGTAAATAATCCAATATCCTCAAAAGCTACCGTTTGTCTACCAAAACCGGGTCAAACTTTGAACCGGACATCCAATATGTCTTTCAAAAAAAAAAAAAAGAGAAGAAGAACCTAAATGAAAGTTTAACGAGAGAAACATTCAAGGAAAATCATCCAACAAAGTCCGCTTCTTCTTGGAGAAAGTCAACTTTGCATCTTCAAGAGCCGCTCTCTTCATAATCAATATCTTGGAAAGCTTTTCGAGTTCCACCTCCCCGTCGTGCAATCTCCTCGCGGAAAGGCTTTCGATTGCTCGCATCTTTCAACTTTGGATCTCAGCAAGGCCTTCGACAAACCACGAAGTGTTGAACTCCTTTCTACGCACACGTTGCGATGGTGCTCCCAAATCGACAATAACGTCTTGAAACAGTGTGACCATCACCTCACGCATATCCTCGATGGAAGATAAAGCCTCTTCCACACGCTTAACCGCGCAAATCGACTAGTGACTTTCTTGGTTGTGGCCATATGTCCGTACTTCTCCCGCATTCTCGTGTACAACGCCTCATGCTTAGCCGAACGCTAAAGCCGCCAACCAAGACATGACCTGGATAAGGAACCAAGTACGGAGGATCAAAATGGCGCCGCACTCGGCCTCACGACTCGCAGAGGGTTTTCTTCCATGTCTATACGGCAGCAACCATCAGAGAATCATCCAACGTTTGGACCACATCTATGCCCGGAAATTGGCTAACGCCCATCTCCAAGTCACCAACGGTGGTCACCAAAGGCAAGTTTTCGTGTGGCTCTACCCCAGAATCATCCTCCAAACCGGATTCCTCCTGCGAACTTGAGTTAGACATTTTTCAAAAGAAGGAACAGAAGAAGAAAGAAAAGAAGCGCGAAACTCACCGAACCACTTCCCAAAAAAGAACCAGTGCTGCCAGAGGAATCACTCTCACTTGTCGAACTTTCTTCTTTTCTCGAATCATCACCGTTATGAGAAGGCTCAGTGCTGCTGGAATTCTTTGAAGAAATTGCCGCCTCTCGGCAACGTGCAAGGGGGCTGGCAAAGCATTAACACTACTAAAGCCTGGAGGAAACAAGACACATGTTTTTAGTAGAAATTCACGTGTTTTGAGACAAACCAACGAAGAGGCGACACATACCTGGTTATTGGAAGAACCGAAAGACACGAGAGCCGAGGGAGGGTCTTTTGAAACCGTCCGAACCCGCCAAAGACGATTCTTCGTTCTCCATTCCTTGGCCTCGGGACTTTCCGAAGTTGCTAGGTAACTTTCGCTTGAGATCTCTCAACATTGGATACTTCTTCAAAACTGTGGGGAAGGTTTACAACGAACGTTCTCCACCACGTTATTCACAAAATCTTGGATCATAATAAACTCGTCACACCGTAACTCATTATAGCCGAAGGTCGTCAAGTTACTCTTCCCACTTGAAAGAAGGGAAGGCGGATACCCGGCCAAGGGCTCTAGCATTAAGGGCGACATGCAATGAATCCTTAGGGATCACCTTTGGTAAGCAAGAGGCACCCTTGATCGAAACCCATGTGACGAACAAAGACGGTCAATATTGTAAGCAGCTATCTGGAAAGGCCCCATGAAGAAAGACGTCATATAACCGGACATGCAGCTTTGAATAAACAAGTTTTCACCAACGCTCAAATCGCCATCAGAAGACAAAGACATGATCCCAGTAGAAGCAAAGGTGTCAATTTGAGTCACCGACCTATGGACCGCTCCCACGGGCGGCGATTTCATATGACTTTTCAAGAAGACTAACCAAGCTCATGCCAACCTTTTGACGCCTGTTCACCCATCGAAGAATTCGGGAACCCCCCCAACTCGCGGGAATCGAAGGCATCGGTTTTGGAGCATACTTCTCAAAGTGCTCCCATAGCCAGACTTGCAGAAAAGCAACGTGCACATATGAATCCACTTTCATGAAACCATTCGAAACTCGCATGTTCGCAACCAGGTGATCCGATGCACATACTGTGGAAACGAGGAATAGCTTGCCAATGGGAAGAACTTCACCTTTTGCTAACTTCACAAAGAATCGCTAGTAACTCGGGTCTTATTTCCTTCTTGCCGTAATCGTCATCAAAATGTCTCTAGACAACCAGAGAGCCAAAAATGCTGCAAGATGAAGATCACTGTTTTTTCTGTTCGGGTTCCAGCTCGTCCAGGAAACCATTGAGACATCCACCACTATAAAAGCACCTTTCATCCTCTTCCGGACATAATCCTTCGACTTCACAAAGGAGTCTTTTCGAGCGTAACTTCCCAACTTAGCGGCAAGGTCATCCCGCATCTTCACCTCACTTTCAGATAATTGGATTTTAAGATTCCCGATTCTGGGAAGATTGACAAGAGAGCCACACTCTCCAAGGAGAAAGTTATCTCACCCCATCTACATATGATTGTATGGGTGTCCGAACACCATCCGGAGATGAAAGCAACCAAGCCCGGGATATCCTTCCTAACTGGAGGTTTACTGAAGCTCCGACAAACATCAATAATCTACGCTCGAGTCGGGTTGGTGTTTATGTGCTCCTTACTCACCATGAACTCAACCCATCTATCAAAAGAACGCAATGGGCTTTGACACATCCAGAAATCAATGTTGGAAGAGGAGTATACCCCTTTTTGAAGACAGAACTGTATGGTGTTCTCTGGGCGAACCGAACGTATCTTCTTTTCATCTTCACCACCGGTTAACAAAATTGGCACGAAACCTGGGTAATTTTTCCGAGCAGAGACAAGTTTTTTGGCGAAGAACTCATCATCCGTGTTTGGTTTGGAATTATGGACATCTTTTGATGTAGCGAAATTTTGTTCAGGTAACATCTTGTCGGATCTCTTAATAACAACTTAGTAACAAGATATCTGCACACAAAAAAAAAAACAAAATTATCTCCCTGACACATAACCGCAAAAAAAAAGGAAAACCCGAAATACAAAAAAAAAAAAAGAGGGCGTATTCTCTACGGGTTCAAAACTGCACACGCAGTATTTTCTTCGGGTTCAAGACTATATACGCAGTATTTTCTTCGGGTTCAAGACTATATACGCAGTATTTCCTTCGGGTTCAAGACTATATACGCGGTATTTTATACGGTTTCAAGTGTGTCTACAGTATCCTTCTTCGGGTTCAAAATTATATATGGAGCATTTTTCTACGGGTTCAAAACTGCACGCGCAGTATTTCTTTCAGGACCGAAAAATCATATATACAATATTTCCTGCGGGTTAGAAGTCATATGGAGCATATATATACAGTATTCTTCTTCGGGATTCATGTACAGTATTCTCTACGGGTTCAAGACTGCACACGCATTATTTTCTTCAGGGTTGAAAATTATATACGGTATTTTATACGGGCTCAAGTGCGTCTGCAGTAACCTTCTTCGGGTTAAAAATAATATATGGAGCACTTTCCTACGGGTTCGAATAATATATGCAGTATTTCCTTTGGTTGCATACATACAATATTTTCTACAAGAGACACGCCAAGAAATTATATGCGCAATATATAAACGCCTACTCTTAGGGTTTACACCTACATAAAAAGGGAAACAAGAGAAGTACTGGAAGACATACCTGGAAGCTGGTTTTTCTTTGTGACTCTGCCGCTAGTAGGAAAGGATGAAAAGATGAAAGTGCAAGATGGGAGAAAGGGACTTTATATATATAGGCGTGAAGATTCTGAAATAGGGAAGGATTTCCCTTTACCAAAATCGTGCGTGTAAGAAACGGGCCCACAAGGGCGCCCAACTTCCCAATGTCGCCCAAACTGCACCGGCCCCACCAATTGCACCGACTTCCCAATGGCCGCCCAAGTCACGCCTGCAAGCACGCACAGCTTCCACACCTTGCGCCGGTCCCACCGGATACCACACTCGGTTTCCCAACTCACGCCAACTTCCCAACGTCGCCTGCCTGCACCTAGGCCCACCAATTGTGCTAGCCTCCCGATTTGTGCAAAACTACCAAAGGCAAGGATTCCAAATCCTATTTATAAAAGGTCGACAAGCCTCCTCAATTCTCTTTACGGTTTTGTTGTTGATAGTTTGTCACCATCTTATGCTTACCCGCAACAAAGCCCTGTTCGAGCAAGCGAGGGACTTAATGTTTGATGGTGGTTTTTAAACAAGGGGTAAAATCGTAAAACCCCATGACCTAGTGTTACCCGTAACACATTAACTAAGAGCATTTAACTCAGGTGTAAATAATTAATAGGGGTATTTTTTCAAAATACCAGATTAGGGTTTTCGACACAGAACCCTAATTCCAAAACCAAGCCGCACACTGCGCACAATGGCAATAATGCCAAACCAAGCCGCACATTGCGCACCATGGCAACAATGCCAAACCAAGCCGCACACGGCGCACCATGGCAACAATGCCAAACCAAGCCTCACATGCGCACCATGGCAACAATGCCAAACCAAGCCGCACACTGCGCACCATGGCAACAATGCCAAACCAAGCCGCACACTGCGCACCATGGCAACAATGCCGAACCAAGCCGCACACTGCGCACCATGGCAACAATGCCGAACCAAGCCGCACACTGCGCACCATGGCAATGACGCCAAAACCAAGCCGCACACTGCGCACCATGGCAACGATGCCAAACCAAGCCGCACACTGCGCACCATGGCAACGACCTCAAAACCAAGCCGCACACTGCGCACCATGGCAGCAACGCCAAAACCAAACTACATATCGCACTCATTGGCAACCATGCCAAACTAAGCCGCTACGCCATTGGCACATGCCAAATATAGCGCCCTAGGCATGCAAAACGTGCAACTAGGTCAACATGGCCGTACGTGCCATTGGCACATGCCAACACGTACCACAGGCCATATTTCCAAGCCGCTATGACATTGGAAAATGCCAAATATAGCGCCCTAGGCTTGCAAGACGTGCAACTAGGTCAACATGGCCGACGTGCCATTGGCACATGCCAACACGTACCACAAGCCATATTTCCAAGCCGCTATGCCATTGGCACATTCCAAATATAGCGCCCTAGGCTTGCAAGACGTGCAACTAGGTCAACATGGACGTACGTGCCATTGGCACATGCCAACACGCACCACAAGCCATATTTCCATGCCGCTATGCCATTGGCACATGCCAAATATAGCGCCCTAAGCTTGCAAACCATGCAACCTAGGCCAAGTCGGCCACGCATGCCATTGGCACATGCCAACATGGTCGCTGGTAGCTTTTCCTACCAAGGCCACGGCCCCAGCGGACACGCATGCCATTGGCACATGCCAACATGCTCGCTAGTAGCTTTTCCTACCAAGGCCACGGCCCCAGCGGCCACGCATGCCATTGGCACATGCCAACATGCTCGCTAGTAGCTTTTCCTACCAAGGTCGCGGCCCCGGCGCCACGCATGCCATTGGCACATGCCAACATGCTCATTTGGTAGCTTTTCCTACCAAAGCCACGGCCCTAACGGCCACGCATGCCATTGGCACATGCCAACATGCTCGGCTGGTAGCTTTTTCCTACCAAGGCCACGGCCCCAGCTGGCCACGCATGCCATTGGCACATGCCAACATGCTGTGGTAGCTTTTCCTACCAAGGCCACGGCCCTAGCGGCCACGCATGCCATTGGCACATGCCAACATGCTCACTGGTAGCTTTTCCTACCAAAGCCACGGCCCTAACGGCCACGCATGCCATTGGCACATGCCAACAAGCTCATTTGGTTGCTTTTCCTACCAAGGCCACGGCCCTAACGGCTACGCATGTTATTGGCACATGCCAACACGCTCGCTGGTAGCCTTCATCACCTAGTCGTGCCCCTTAATGCACGCTGGTAGCCTAACTCCGAACCATGCAACCTACCACCAAGGCATTCCGCACATGCCACACACGCCACTAGCAAATCTGGCATTGCCACTTACACTCAACGTACAACCTACCACCAAGGCATTCCGCACATGCCATTGGCACATGCCACGCACGCCACTAGTAGCTCTGGCATTGCCACTTGCGCTCGAGGTACAACCCGCAACAAGGGCATTCCGCACATGCCACACGCGCCACTAGCAGTGCCACTTGTACTCAAGGTGCAACCAACACTCAAGATATCAACACAAACTGGGGGATGCTTTCCAGGGTTTTGGTTTGGCGGTCACAGCTTGCAGCGTACACTACGCTCACATTAAGAAAGCGTGAAAAGGAATAAAGCGGTTAAATAAATGAGGAAATAGTGGTGAAAACGTTTTCACCCATTAACACCATGCGGTTACCACCTCCTCCCATTATTTCACCCTTTACTCTCTTCCTTCATGAGGCCGGGGTACGTTTCAATCTCGATTTGTATAAATAGGTCTTACCTATTTCCACCAGACAACAAGTCTCGGTCGGAGAAAAATACTACACTCTCAGAAAGGCAACTTTGCAAGCTCTCCCAAAAGCTTTCATCTCTTACAAGCTTCCCAAGCTTTTAGTTTCTGATACAAGTCGAGATACTATTCTCCCAAAATTATTCTGGTCTCAACACCTTTCTTTGCTTCCCTCCCAAATCAACCCTTCTCCTCCACTTTGTGACCGAAGCAAGTCTGGAACGGCCATTTCTTGGTTTAGGCCGGACTTGTACAGATTGATCTCTCGAATCTATATAGTGCTCACGTGCAGCACATTTGTTTAGGGTTTGAACCAGTTTCTCACTCACCTACCGAATTTACCGAAATCGGCAAAAACGATTTTTACCCATAAACAATAGTATACATAGTTTCCATTATTATCATAGTTTAGGAAAATCTTACCTTACTTGTGAAGGTATGATGACATTGTTTCAGATGTTGAAGAAGAATCAACGTCGAGATGATGAAGAAGAATGGAGGCAAAGATGATGAAGAAGAATCGCGCCATTTAAGCCTAGTCTAACGCCTAAACCTTCCGCGAGGCGCCTAAAGCGCTATACTCGCTCGCCTAAGGCGCTAGTGTAGAAAGTAGTATAAAATCTAGTTCCTCGGGCGCTGGCCCAGCGCTTAGGGGGCCTTTGGCGCTTAGGCGCTCCGGGCGCTCGCCTTTTACAACATAGATGGCAAAACCTTTCGTATCTTGTCCGAGTGGGAGAGACGCAGTCGAGGCGAGTGTACTCCTACTACTTGGTCTACTTACGATCCTTCCCAGGAGGGTGACTATACTCCTGCCAGTTTTGCTGACAATTATCGAAGCGGAACTGCTACCAATGGTGACCTTGCTGGCTTTGCTGCTAGCCCTCATCGCCATAAGACTCTTCCTGAGGGTGTCAAGAAAATTCTATTGAACGAAGATCCCGAGGGGAAAGGTTCCAACAGGCATGCCCGTCATACTAGCTACGCGGCTTGGGACCGAGTTCCTTTGGCTATTTCTGGTCCCCTTCTGAGTGGCAATTTTCCTGCTCCGGCCGAGTCTTACCCCTTCTGGGTGGTCAATATCGATCGAGTAAGTGTGTTTCCCTGCTCTTGATTTATCTGATCGGCTCGAGAGACTGGTAGGGCGATGTTTGATTTTTGTGTTTTACATCCCAAGTCCCAGAACGTTCCTTCTGAGTCTCTCGTTCTTTGAAAAAGGGATAGGGGTTCTAGCGTAGGAGCCAAGGAGGAGACAGGGAAGGTAACAAATATACTGCTTCTTCTTTGCAGTACATGTACTTGCCCCTATTTGTTTCCTTGAATGGTTCTGACATTGGCTCATTCGCAGAAGTTAAGGGTCGATAAAGCTGTAGGTGCTTTGGCGAGGGATGGTGAGGATTTCGAGGATCGGCTGCCTTTATCGCATTTCATGAGGAAGTCGCCTCAGAAAACTTCTGATGTTTCGTCTACCCTTGTAGGTGTGAAGCCCAGTGGAAACGGCAAGGAGAATAAGGGCGATCTATCCGTCCCGGAAAAAAACTGTGCCCCAGCAGCCAGCTGGTAGAGGGATTGTTCTTGCCGAAGGTGTTGTGTATCTTGAGTCTGATGGTGACGATGATGATGATCTTTTTGATGGAGAGGACGAAGCCGATGGTGATGAAGAGGAGCCGAAGCAATCGGAGAAGTCTGGTGGAAATAATGTGGTTACTCGGGAAGAAGAGAACACCACTTCTGGGGGCGAATTTCTAGAGCCTCTTTCTCCTGTGGTTCCTAATTCAGGGAGTAGCACCTCTTTTACTGTCTCAGGCCCTATGTGCAATTCCCTTGGAGCTCTTATTTCTCCTGATTTTGGCTCTCTGTCGGATGAGGATAAGATCAAGGCTGTCTCGTTGTATGACGTCGGCCTGAAGAGTACCTTCGACCTGCTGGTGAGTTGTGTTGATTAGGTTATGCATTCATGTTACAGGGTAAATGCTAATGTTGTTGGTGCTTGTAGGATATCAATCGTTCGCTGTTAAATGCTGCCATTCAGCGTAAGGAGGTCGCCGAGAGAGAGGGTCTTCGTCTCTTATTACAGCAAGAGCGCGAGCGATCCCGAGGACTGGAGAAGCGACTAGCCGAGACCAAGGTAGTTACTTAGCTTTCGAGTGTTTATGATTGATTCTGTAGTGCCAATATCCTGAGTTTAGTACTGCCTTCCTAGCCGAAACTTCTAGTGCGGAGGCCGATGCTGCCACGAGATATCGCTTGTTGAAGAGAGAAATTAATATAGAACGGGATCACGTTTCGAATTTACAACAGAGGATTGTGAATAAGGATGATAAAATCGATCGTCTGGAGACCGAGATTGAGGGTCTTCAAACCCAACTGCATCGTTACGAGACTTTTGAGTATGTCCCCGAGAAGATTGATAATCTTAGGGTGAGCTTAGATCGGTTCCAAGGTGTCGCCGCCGATAAAACACTGCTGGTCGATAACTTAGAAAGTCAGTGTGGCCGGTTAAGGCTTCAGGTTCGAGATTTGCATGCAGATCGCCTTCGGATTCTGGGGGAAAAGAATGTTGCCGAGAAGTGTAGTCAAGAATCCCTTGAGAAGCTTAGAGAGTCCAAGAAAGTTTCTGAGGAGTTGGAGTGGGTTCGCGCTCAATTATCAGGTTTGCAGATAGCACACTCTCGGCAGAGAGCCGAATGGATTGATCATAAGAAGTACTGCCCCTCCAATGAGTTTAACGAGCAACGATATCTAGAAATTTCCTCTAAGATATCTTCCCTCGAGTGTAGCTTGTCTGAGTCTGAAGAGACTGTTAGAGTAGTCACCCCTTTACTGGAAGGTGGTGTGCCTTGTATTGTGTTTTCCTTGTCGTTGTTCTTAGTGTTGTTATTATGTGGCTGACTGCTCTCGTGTTTTGGCAGCCGAGCAAAGGAAGGTGGCATTGCTGGAAGAGGAGATTTCTCGATTGAAGGGAAAGGAGGTGCAGTTGTTGGCAAGGGAGTCTCAACTACTCGGGCAGGTGGCCACTGCTGAAGCGGCATCGACGCAGCTGACACAGGATCTTATTGATGAAAAGGCGAAGTTTAACGATGAGCTTGTCGCGAAGGTCAAAGCCGGTGTGAAGGCGATACTTGATAAGAAACGAGCCGATGTTGCTACTAAGAGGGCGGTTCCGAGGTCAGTTCCTCCATGGGTCGCTGTTTTACCCTTTGCCATGGGTTGTAATCCGCTCGAACACCTTTAGTTTCTCGTACACTTTTTTAACGAGGTGCTGCGTCCCCAATTTGGTTGTTTTTCTTGCTATCTGACATTACTATTCATGTTACCGTTCTTATTTATGTTATGCCGATGAAGTATGGTTTATTTATACGACTAAGTTATGTATACCTGCATAAACATGAGTAGATCGGTTAATCGTGAATGCCGTTTCTGTCGAACACTCTCAATAGGGAGGGTTACCGGGCCCAATGCCATGTCCCGATTGAGGTATCTCATCACTGTCTTTCAATATCCAGTGGCAGGGTAGTTAGTCCTTCCTAGTTTCTATGGGATCGATATACCAAGAAGTTATCAATTAACTTTCTTGGGCAAGTGATTTCGTCCACTTGCGAGGGGAGCAATGTTGTCTGCTCGATTGACGAGTACTCATGCCTCGACAATCGGCTTCTGGTTTCCAACCCCGAGGTCCCTGAGGCTACCTCGGCACTTGCACACTGCCATCGCCCCGAGTTCGAATAGCTCGTCTTAATGTAAGTCGCCCCGGCACTTGCACAATGTCATCGCCCCGGGTTCGAAACGACCATTTAGACGCAATTGTCATATTTCCAACCCCACGTGGCCTTTCAAGGAAATAGCTGACAATGTATTATACCTGTTCTTAGGGGTGATATAGCTTTAGTCATTTAGCATTCCATGGTCGTGGTTCGGGTGTTCCGTCCGGTTTTAGTATCTTATATGCTCCTTCACCGACCTTATCGACAATGGTATAGGGTCCTCCCCACCGTGCTGCTAGCTTTCCGCCCTTTTTGTCACGTTCATATTTGGGTAGGTCCTTTAATACCAAGTCCCCCGGTTGCAATTCTCTTGGTCGGACCCACTTATTATATTCTCGTTGTATTCTTCGCTGGTAATTTTCCATCTTTTGTAGGGCCATCTCTCTTGTTTCTTCTAGATCGTCGATCTTGGCCAAGATGAGATCTGCCGATATGTTTCGCCTCCATGCCTCGGTCCTTGTTGTAAGTATCATCGCCTCTGTCGGAAGGATAAATTCTGTCCCATATGTTAACATGAAAGGTGATAACCCAGTCGCCTCTCTGCGAGTTGTCCTATATGCCCACAAAACGTTGTAAAGCTCCTCGCACCATTCTTCGTATTCTCCATCAAGCTTGTTTTTCAAGTTGTCGGCGATGGTTTTGTTTGTGATCTCGGCTTTTCCGTTACTCTGGGGGTAAAGGGGTGTGGACTTGATCTTTCGGATGTTGTAGGTATTGAATAGCAAGTCGATATTCTTACCCTGTAGCTGTTTTCCATTGTCCGAGACGATTTCTGCTGGTACTCCAAAGAGACATATGATGTGCTCCCAAATGAATCGAAAAAATCTCTATCCCGGATATACTTCAATGGGGAAGCTTCTACCCATTTAGTAAAGTAGTCGGTTGCCACAATTAAGTATTTTGTCTGCCCCGATCCGACATGTAGTGGTCCCACGATGTCGATCCCCCATTTGGCGAAGGGCCACGGACTGATTACTGAGTTTAACATTACTGCTGGTGCATGTATCTTTTTGCCGAATTTTTGACACTCATCACAAATGAGGGCCATATGCTTTGCATTCTCATTCATGTAAGGTCGAAAATCCCATAGTCTTGGCTCGTGCTGCTAGGCTACGGCCCGAGCTGTGGTTTCCCGCGGCCTCATAATGCGATTCGTTCAAGATAGTGTGCCCCTCTTATCTGCTCAGGCACCTTAATAATGGTCCCAGGTATGATTTTCTGTACAGAGTGCCGTCTCGGAGCTCGTATGCAGATGCCTTGCTCTTGATTTTGTTGGTCTCGGGTCGCCCCTTGGGCAGTTTTCCTGTTTCAAGATACTCGTGTATCGGTTTCCGCCAATCATCGGCCTTATACTGATCGGTAGTGGTTGCTTTTGCTACATGTGCGCTGATGTTCACCGTCTCGAAGCCTCAAGGCATTAAGATTCTCATAATTCCGATGCCCTCAACACTTGCATCCGTTAGCATGGAAGCGATATATGCTAGAGGCGTCCGAGTGGCGATTATCTTTCCTACATATGTCTTAGGAACTTGATAGTTGGTATTTGGCCGATGTAAAGTTGGGCGAGCTCCCAATATTTTTGTAACAGGGGGATCATGTATAGCGTCTTTGCCCGCTGATTTGTCGGATGACTAGGCGAGAGTCACTTGTTAATCTTACGTCTTGAATTCCCATCTCCACTATCAAAGCATAGCATGTATCAACGCTTCGTATTCCGTGACGTTATTGGTTGCCTTAAATTCTAGTCTAAACGAGTGGACCATCTTTTTTCCTTTTGGCGTCGGGAAGACCAATCCTAGGCCTGACCCATCTTTATTTGATGATCCGTCCACAAAAACTTCCCATCGTGTCGGGTTACATGTCTCGAGTAGGTCGGATGGGTCCTCTTGGTCTTCCTCCATTCCTGGGATGTCTTACACTTCATCTTCGTCGCTCAGGGGGAAGTCTGCCACTGCCTGTGCTTTAACTGCCGTTCTCATTTCATAGAAAATATCGAATTGCTTCACCTGTGCGCTCCACTTGGAGATCCGCCCTGATCTGGGTGCATTGTCGAGTACTGATTCTATGGAGGATTTGCTGAGGACCCGAATTTTGTGGGTTTGGAAATACGTCCGAAGCTTTTGAGTTGCAAATACCAGTGCTAATATCAGTTGCTCGATTCTGGTGTAGTTCCTCTCCGATGGGTTCATAGTTTTACTTATGAAATACACAGGCTTTTCTTCCCCTCATACATTCTTGACTAATACGGCGTTAATGGCGTAACTAGTCGCCCCTAGGTATAGGGTTAGTACTTCCTCGGGCTCGGGCCTTTGTAACACCGGCAGGCTCGCGAGATGCTGCTTAATTTTCTGAAATGCCTCCTCGCATTCCTCGGTCCACTTGAACTTTTCTCCTTTTCTTAATGTCCTGAAGAAGTCTTTGCACTTGTCGGATGATCGAGAGATGAATCGCCCCAAGGCTGCCAAGTTTCCATTTAACCGTTGTACATCCTTAATTGTCACGGGTGATGGCATTTCTACTACTGCTCGGATCTTATCTGGGTCTGCTTCAATACCTTTGTCGGTAATTATGTATCCTAGAAATTTGCTCGAGGTGACCCAGAAAGTGCACTTAGCAGGATTCACCCTCATCTTGAATCTTCTCATAGTTTGAAATATGTCTCGGAGATCGCCGATGTGGTTGGTGGCCACCTTGCTTTTGACAAAGCATGTCGTCCACATATACCTCGATAGTGTTATGTATCTTATCTTCGAACATATCTTCTACTAATCTTTGGTATGTGGCGCTGCGTTTCTCAAGTCGAAACGGCATTTTGGTGTAACAATATAACCCTCTGGGTGTGAAGAACGATGTGTGCTCTTGGTCCTCAGGGGCCAAGGGGATCTGGTTGTACCCTGAGTACCCGTACATGAGTGTTATTGCCTTGTATCCGACTATAGATTCTACTAGCTGATCGATGCTGGGGAGAGGGAAGCTGTCCTTCGGGCAAGCTTTATTCAAGTCGCAGAAGTCGATGCAGACGCGAACACCTCATTCCTTTTGGGGACTATCACCATGTTAGATATCCATTGTGGGTATTGAGCTTTTCGAATTATTCCTGCTACTTGTAACTTTTTTAGTTCGGCCTCCACCGCTTCTTGTAGCTCGGGTGCAATTCTTCTCATCTTTTGTCGGATCGGCTTGACCTTGGGGTCTATTCTCAAGTGGTGTGAGCAGACTTATGGGTCAATTCCTTCCATATCATACATTTGCCAGGCGAATACGTCCATGTGCTCTTTCAAGAGAGTTATCAGCTACTGCGTCTGTTCGTCCGTTAATAGAGACCCCACTCTCACCATTTTAGGCTCTTCCTCAGTGCCTAAGTTAACTTGTCGGGTGGATTCTAAGGCCGAGAAATTAGGCTTTGGTTCGTCGACTATTGTCGGCTCCTTTGATTGCTATAAGATCTCCTCCTTGTCAGCTTCGTAGGTGGTGATGGCCTGTGATATTACCTTTTCTAGCTCTTCCCCTGCTTTTATTTCCTTAGCTTTGTTCTTTTCCTGTCGTTTCCTCGATCGTCTTTCTTCATTCTGCTGGATGTCGATTTGCACGCATTGTCGCTCCGCCTGGGGATCACCAAATACCTCCACTACCCCTCGATAGGATGGAAACCACAATCTTTGGTGGTAGGCCGAGGCGACCCCTTTGATTCCTGCCAACCAGGGTCGGCCAAGGATCGCTTCATAAGGCGACACAACGTCGACCACACAAAAGGTGGTGAGGTTATCTAGGAACCCTTCGCCGTCCGAGACTCTAAGGGTGACTTCTCCTTTTGGTACCGTCATTGTACCGTTGAAGCCGTAGATTCGATAAGTCGACGGGATTAGGATGTCATCGGACAACTCCATTCTTTTGAAGGTGTCGTAAAATAGGACCTCGACTGAACTGCCACTGTCCATCAGTATCCTTTGGACACCCCATTCTTCACTGAGTAGGTTTATCACTAGGGGATCCCCGTGTGCTTGTCCATTTGACGGGACATCCTTCGTCGAGAAAGTGATTGGCTGCATCATCCAAGATTCCATGGGCAGAGTTTTGGCCACACTGAATATTTCTTTTCCCGCCCGATCTCTTTTGTGGATCCTTGAAGTGATGCTGGTTCCAAGATCAAACCCCTGAGTTGCCGAGTGCGAGATGGTGTTGCAAGCAAACTGGGTACCGCGATTGATCTTTATCTGATGCACTGGTGCATCGGGCTGAGCTGGTATCGACGATGTTTTGACGAAATGCTGCAAGTATCCGTCTCGGATCAGGTGCTGGATGATATCTTTTACCTCTCGGCAATCATTGGTGGAATGGCCACGGAACTGGTGGTAATGGCAAAATTCAGGATGGTTCCTTGTTTCGTCGAACTGGACTCCCCTAGTCTTCGGGTATCGGATATCGTTTATCTTTTCGACTTCCTTGAATATTTCTTCCAATGGTGCATTTAATGGAGTGTAAGATCTGGGTTCGTGGCAAGGCTTCTTTCCTTTCTCGACCCATATTTTCTTGTTTTCCCCATGATGTTGTGTGCTCGACCTTTTCTCAGATCGCTTTGGAGCTTCTCGTGGGGTTACCTCTACTGTAGTGCTTTCTTCTTGTATTCCTTTATATTGCGCTCCTTCCTGTATTTCCTCTAAGGCGATGTAGTGTTCTTGCATCTTCCTGATTTCCCTTAACGTTTTAGGCTTCTCGGTGTACATTGCTACCAAATGGGATCTGACTTCCCTAATTAATTTTCGAAACCGAATATCTGTTGATCGACCGACACCTTTCCGATGTCCGTACATAACTTTCTCCATCTGTCCGTTAGAGAGCGCAGCGGTTCCCTGAATCTTCGTGCAAGCGTAAAGAGATTATTAACTCTGGGCCGAGCTATACTGTTATGCATGTAAGTTTCAAGGAAGGTTTCCACCAGGACTGCATAATTTCCAACGGATTCATCATGCAGGGTGTAGAACCAGCTCTTTTCCTCGCCCTCCAAACTTGCTGGGAAGAACTTGCACATGACCACATCGTAATTCTTCCATTGTAACAAGGACATGCTGTACATTTTGATGTGCTCTCCCGCGTCGCCCGTGCCATCAAACCTAGATGGGAAGATCGGCAACGTACACTTGGGCGGGAAAGGAGTCCGATCCAATTCCTTGGTAAACGGCGTCTTCTGTGCTTCGCTGATTACTTCTGCTAACTTATCGTCCTTGTTGTTTCCTGTCAGTTTCTTGACCATCTGCTCAATTTGTTCGATCTTTTGTTTGGTTGTCGCATCCGTACCCTCATTGGTTGCCTCTTCCTCGGTTGAAGAATCCTCGGCTGTCCCATACACTCCCCTTGATCGATTAGGTTCGGGTATGCGTTCTCGGCTCGGGGATGGGGGTGGGGTATTTCTCGATGGGGTGTGATTGCTAGAAGCGCCTCGGCTCGACGACCCTCTTGACCCCGCTTTCCTGTTGTAGAGTCGGTAGTTTTCATGTTCTAAGGCTAGGTTTCTTCTTTGCAGCTCTCTCATACGGTCTTCTTGCCTTCTTTTGCTTGCCAATATAGCGAGTAACATTGGGTCGGTACTTTCATGGCTAGAGTGGCCATTCACTTGGTTTCTTACTACATTAGGGGGTGAAGTTGGAGGTCTTGTCGAGGGAACAACGGGGGGAACGATTGGAGCTACGGGATGATCGACTGCCGCTGGTGGGATGTCTCGATCGAGGTCGCCCCTTGCTAAGCGCACTCGCCTAAGCCTCTCACCTTATCATTCTAGTTCATGCTGGTACTCTGTCGGTTGTCTTTCTCGCCCTCGTTCCTCCTGTATTGTCTGCACTTCCTCTTCTTCCTCAGTATCCGATGCAGTTCTTCCGTCCACCATGTCCCCTTGCATTATCTATCTCGGGTTGATCCTCAGTATCCTAGGTGGGAGATCGTCGGCCTAAATCGACCTCCTCGTCGATAGTATCCATGCCTCTGCCTAGTGCCTGAGTCTCGTCCTGGTTATTTTGCCGATGATCTTCGTGTCGGGAATCCGTGAGTCCTTCTTGTACACTAGATCCCGCTGTGAGTAGGTTCCTAAGGATCCTACTCGTCCTGGAGGTAATCGCCATTACCTTAAGTATTGCACTTGTTCCTCGGCTCACCCGTCCGTCCATCCCTACCTACGTCAGCAAAGAACACAACACTTACTTCGAACCGTTTTCGAAAAGGTTAAGGATGAAGTACAGCAGTTCTGCTTTGTAAGGTGAAAAAAGTTTTCTCAGTACAATTCCATTTATGCTAGCGTGTTGATCTCAGCAATCAAGTGGGTTTGACCGCAAGAGGACAATTTTTTGAAAAGCTGTTTCCACCCATCACTTTCGGTACTTTGTCTACGCATTAATCACTATTTGTCCTAACATTCCTTGCGCCAGAAGTCATTAATCATCCGTATGTCAGGTCGGAAGATTTCTTTCTTGACTATGGTTTGACGATACGATAACCTTTACCGATTGTCGTGCTGATCATCTACTGATGTTGTGTGGCTTTTAGCGTAGGATTAAGATGAGGCTTAATAATGAAGCGCCCACTAAACTCCTTCCAAAACTCGATGACTTCGAGTTAGTCTTACCTCTACCGTTGTCATGCTTTGTTTTAACTAACTAAGAAGATCCGAACAACGACGTAACGTTTCAACTTAGCTTCTACCGGTCATCAAAGATGATCCATCCGGGAGCTTTTGAGATGTTACTACGTTTTATCTTAGATCGGCGGCAAGGAGACCTTTGACCAGAAATGCTTTACCCCAACGAAAACATTTACCTTTACATAATTAGTCAAACTTATTCGACCGGAATCCCTTATTCATAAGGTAAGAGATCTCCTTGCTCTTGTTTGATGGAGTTAAGACGATGAAGATAACTAAACAAGTTTTTCCTTTTAAACTAAATTTCCGTGAGCTTTTCATGAACTTAAGTAAGTAAAAACAAAGGTAACAACATTGTGCTTTTGACCACAAAGGTGAACTTGAAACAACAAACCTAGCAGCCCACGGATTTTAACCATTAGAGATGAGAATAAAATAGGTCAGCGAGGTGGAATTTCATTCTAGCTTCTACCAACATCAAAAGATGTTATTTCGGGAGCTTACTGATCTTCTAAAAACTCGCTTAGACAACTTAAGCAAACAATCTAGTTTAACGATTTAATCTTGGCGACTTAATTCAAACGAAAGACAAGAAAATAGAACGATCCTACATCAAAACTCAACAAGGTTTTGCTAAGAAAACAAAGACAAGAAAATCTCGCAAGCTTTGCCTATCAACACTCTTAACCAAAAGAGTTTCTCCTTTAGCTTTAACTAACACGCAATGTGACTTAGGAGCTTGGATTTCTCTCTTTTGGTAACCGATTTCAAGGTATCCGAAGATGTTACACGGTCCCCTTAGTCGGCGCCAGAATGTAGATGTAGAAAACCCTACTACTACATCCAAAGAATTTCAAATGTATGCAAAGAAGTAAATCAACGAAAGACATAGAAGAATACAAGATGTACGTGGTTCGGCATGATTACCTACGTCCACGGGGATGAAAGGATGATCTTATTACTTCACAAAAGTTTACAAGAATGAAATGTTATCAACAATATTCTATCTCTCCTCTCACTTACTCATCAATTGCTTGCCTTTACTTCTCTGCACGATCTCTATTTATAGTTACAGGTGGTGATACATCGATATTACAGTGTTAGGCCTGGTGTAGCTTCCTGGATGGTCTTCTCGATCGGCTAGCTGATGCTTCGGTCGATCTTCCCCTTTGCTCGAGTCGAATCATCTAGCCGAGTAGTGTCATCACCCGATGTCGTTCGTTTGATGGAGATGATCGACGCCGCCCTTTAGATTCATGGCCGAGTCCCACTTTGACCGAGTTTTTATTATGTCTTCACCAACTCTGTCAGTGCATTAACTACTCTCGAATCTGATAAGCATCACATCGGAACCTTTCTTTTCCTTCATCTCGTCCTCTTGAGTTGTCTCCATTCCTCTTTTCTCGTGCCCAGATCTGATGAGATGACTCAGTGCTTCTACTGCTTGCTTTTCTTGGTACACCCTCGGCCAGGATGGTTCCACCTGTCCCTGTGGATTATTTGCACCTACATGTTTACATGCCTAATCAAATTATTAGATAGTGCATCATGCAGCGACGAATCCAGGATTTTATGTTCGGGTGGGCTAAAATTATTTTTTCCATCAATGCTCTATTTGAAAAAAAAAATTCCATTGTAATTAATAATCATAAATGCATTGTAGACTGGTGTTAGTGATAGTGTAGGTGGCGCTACTGCCTCACAGTTTTTTACCGAAAATTCAAAAAATAAAAATATATTTACGCTTGACGTTTCTCATTAGTAATACACAACAAAGAATATATACGCTTGACATTTCTTAATACAAAAAAAAAAAACGTACTTTCAGGGAGACCGGGTACTAGTCTTGGCTCGGTGTCGAGATTTGATGTGAACACACCTGAATATCCCATGTGAGACCGATCACTGGAGCCAATAATATGCATACAGTGCAGTGTACTCTACAGCTGTATAACAGTGTTTAGAGAGCCAAAACCATTTACTTCCGCTAGACACATGTCTTGGTTTGGGACGCGTGGCAAGGTTTGTACTTTCAAAAGTGAATTTCATCTTCGTCTTTCTCTTTCACATTCTCTGTCGCGCACTACCACCGTCTCTCCACTGACTTATTGTGCTATCTATTCGATTGGAAATATAATGTTTATGTAATTGATTAGTAGTTAGTATTTGGGTAAACGATTAGTTGAGTCGGAATTCACTTTTGAGATGGAGTAATACGAAGAAATAAATTTTCATCTATTAGTGGTGTAGAAGGCAGGGATGAGGGAACCAAGATTCGACGATGTAAATAGGGGACATGAGCATCAATCCGAAGTGTGAATAAACTGAAGCAATTTAGTTTGACAAAAAATGGTGATGGCATGGGGTTAGTGGTTTGGTTAATCAGAAGTGAATAGAAAACACGGGTGTGCTGCACTGAAGGGGGGAAGGGAGTGGTGGTGGTAGCAGAAGAATATGCGTTCTGGGAAAATTGGTGCTGGTGCTGGTGCTGGTGGCGAAGGAGGGAATTTTGTTGGTGGAGAAGCAGTGAATGGTGTTACTGGTTTTGATTCATATAGGCAAATGAACCGCGAAGATAGTAAAAAAAAATTGAAAATTGCTTAGGGTTCCTCTGAATTAATTTAAAGATGAATTGGAATTTGGAATTTTTAGGGTTTCTTATAATCAATAACTCTCTCATTCAATCAATTTATCTCTGTTAGATTATTAAGATGATTTTAATGGTGTTAGTAATGGAGGGGAGACTGGGGTTTGTCTCGATTTGTCTCTCTGTTTTAAATGGAAGAAACTGAGAATACATATTACCCTTCGTTTGTTCAAAATCTACAAAATCCCTAAGCGCCTATTCAAAAGAGATGAAAACACGGAGGGGTGTTTTGGTGAGAAAATACGACCGCCAAAAACTTTGTCACTAACACCAGACAAATCATTTTCTTTTATGTTGTAGATGGGCTAATTCAAAAATTATACCTGGGCTAATTTGGCAAATGTTTGAGAATGACATGGACAAATCAGCTTTTCGGAAATTTTGGGGTGGGCTTCAGCCTAGGTAAGCCACCCCCTAATACCGTCCCTGAGTGCATGAATTTAAGGGAGTACCAATTTTTTTTTTTTTTTTTCATTTCTTTTCGGTTCGCTCGTTACTTCACTACCCAGTGCCGTCTTCATCTTGAGATCTAGATCTCTACCCCCGTACTTCAAATCTATTGAGAATTTCTGTGCATGAATGATTTTGCAAATCAGGGTTATGAATGAAATACTTGTTTTGTTACTTTTGTATGGAAAACCGAAAATGAAGACGGTCCTGGAGGTGGAGGCAGCACTAGATATTGGTAGAATGGGATTAACAAGATTAAGCATCAGTATAGGTTTATATTCTTTTGCCAGAGAGTGTAATTGACCGTTGTTTTAGAAGATGAATGTTGAGTATATTCTAACAAAATCAACACATTTTCTATAAATGTCAATTACACATCTGGGAAAAGAATATAAAGTTTTACAGGCAAGGAATTTCTTGTAGAGAAAATGGGTCATTTGTCCAAAAAAATTTATAACACGGTTCAAATGGACGAGTAAAAAAAAAGTACGGGTGAAATAGCCAAAAAAAATAGCAAGGATGAAACTGGATTCATCCTGGCTTATACTTAAAAAATAGCAAGGATGAAACTGGATGCATCCTGTGTAAAATAAAAATAAGAAAAAATATTTGAAAATGGACAGGGATGAAACTGGTTACATCATCCGCCTATTTTTAAATTTTTGTCCATTTAAACAGTATCTTTTTAATTTTTGGCTATTTAAACAGTATCAAAACCTAAGTGTCTTTTTCACCCAGGAATTGTTGATTTTGGTCTTTTTGACCAATTTTGTGTTTCTTGTAAAGGTGTTGATTTTGTTAGAAACAAATCTCAAGAGTAATATGAATTAAGACTTTGGGTAAATCTGATTACCTTGTAGATTGAGGATGATGGAAGCTATGTGAGATCTGATGTGATGTCTGTTTGCATTTTGAGCTAATGTAATTTCTGATTCTTACCATTTATAAGAAATTTATTAATCTGTCTTAAAAAAAAAAAAATTTAAAGGTAGTTGACATGTTTTATCATGTAAAATGTGTCCTACACTTCAAAATCATTTTGTACTTGTGATTTGAATTACATGAACATCTCTTTCTGAGCAAAGCCTCATGTGTTTAATCTTCTTTTTGCTCAAATTATGTTTTCTGTCGTGAGCAGCAGCATTTAGGTTTGTAATCTAATCCCATTTATTTTGAGAGAGTACTATTTGGGGTTTTCGGCGGGTCGGTAATGTATCTATTCTATTAATCAAACAATGCCACAAGGCGGTGTAAAACAAGCAGGTAAGACCATCAATCATGGTTGAATTTCACTAGTCTTTGAGTCAGCTCCTCAAGTGACAGAGGCAGAAGCACATATCGAGCCAGTAACCATATCGTGCCTGTAACCCCAGTTAAAAGCAACTCCTAGTTATACTACTGTCATGTTAATAGGACCGACTTTTGCAACAAAACTAATTCAACCCCAACATACTAGGGTGATATCGGCATAAACAGCATATAAAAAGAAAAAAGAAAAAAAATACAGCATCCAAAACAAATATGCACCAATGTAAGTTTTCTATATTGACAAGCATATCATCACTTGGCTTGGTTTAGTTTGATCAAAAGTTCTATCAAGCACCAAAATACGTATGAATGTAAGTATCTAACAATATCAACATTTATAGATGAAGTTAATCAAACAAAATATTTGTAAATAATTCGGAGGTAACCTCTGAAGTTATCTTTCTATGTTCAGATAAGCAGCCAAAGTTACAAATGAATACACCCTCAATTCAAATCACTCCAACCAAAACCAATTACATACTTTGTCTCAATCCTATTGCTAATTAATAACTAGATATATATGAAATACTTGAGCAATCAAACAACTTCAAAAATCCTTAATCACCATTTATCATTTTACATGATACCCAATTTTGGAGGTGATGTCAGTACTCAAGAACCGATCTACTTCTACAGCTCAAAACTCTGAAGTGGAAAATGGCCTTCAGATCTGGAAGTGAACAATCAGCCCAGAACTGCTCATAAAAACACAAAACATGAACGTTAATATTGAGGGCTAAGACAATTTTAATATCAAATAACACCAATTTTTACAGATCCTACTTGATAATCGAACAGACACTGATGCTGATTGCTCTGACAAGATAACAAGGTATGCAAAAAACTTAGATTTTAGAGGAAAAGTCATTATGATAGTTTTTTTCAAAGATTTGTGTCTCTCTTCTCTTTGATCTCCAAGGTAGTATGTGTAAATCTTCCAACATCAAAACAAAACTACTTTCATTCCTCCCCATCTCATTTGATTTTAGAAACAGCAGGTAGAACTCCGGTTAGTAGCCGCCTCACTCTCACTGCTAGCCTCACTCTCTGGATAAAAACTTGTAATGAGATTGTAGGGTGTAATGAGATTGTAGGGTTTGGGTGATTTATATGGATATTTGTTGGATTTACTAAAATATCCTTACGTTGATCACAATGTTGCAGTCCAGTGTGCAAGCCCAGTTATTACAATTAATAGGACCTCCACTGCTGTGCTTGTGACATTTTGGTGTAGATGTTGAGGATGGAACCCAGGCAGGAGCACCAAGATTCACGGTTGTGTTCAGATAACATGACTTTTACTCCAGTTCCAAAATCACAGACTGGATGGTGGTTTCCCTTGTTTAATCGTCTTGTTCGTGTAAGTTTGTCTCTGGTGGTAACTTTTGCTGTACCTGAAAATTTTAGTTCAGTCAAGTATAACAAAGTCAACCAAGAGGTCAACACTAAGTCTATGTACTAGTTGGAACTTTGCTGACGGCTTGCCGTATGCAGTAGCCTGCTCTGTGAAACTTCTTTCGCGCTTAAGAATGCTAATGTTTATGTATACTAATGTTTTCCTAAAAATGTTTTAAGAAGTTGTGAACTTTGTTAGTTTTGGTTGTCAATACAATAGCTGTCCAATTAGGCCTTTCAGGTACATGATGATTAAAGGCAAAGATTTTTATTGGCAAATATAAAAGAAGCCAAAAAAAAAAAAAAAAAAAACTATCTATGCTATCCTTCCTTAGAGCAAATCCTATGGGTAGTGTCACTCTTTCAAATGAAGGAGTGCACTACCAATTTGAGCAGATTAGAGGCTGCTATGGGTAGTCTTTACCCCACTTTTCCCCAAACACGTTCATACACTCGTGCATCCGAACGAGTGGTTGGGTGGGTAACACTAGACGGGGGACAGTCAAAATTTGCAACTTTTTGAACTAGACGGGGGACTGTCCCCGTCTATGTAGTTTTTTTAAGTTTTTTTTCTTTTGACAGGGGACAGTCCCCCGTCTATATTGGTTTTTACTATCTCACGGGGGACAGTCCCGCGTGAGTGTTTAAATTTAGTTTTTTTTTAAATTAAATTTTCCTCCCGTTACTATTTTATGATAAAATTTTCAATCTTTTTTTTTTTATAAACGGGAGATAGTTTCCCGTCTAGTGTTCCCTTTTATTTTTGTCCATAGTGGCTTCACTCATTCATATGAGCGAGGGGTCCTTCATATGGGCGAGTTAGTCTCCAAATGGAGACTACCCATAGGAAATGCTCTTAAGGATTTTTGCTGTCAAGATATTCTTGTTTCCTTTTTATTCATTGATTCCAATCGAAGTCTTGCTTTATGAATGAAAACTTCTGGACAAATCCAGCCACAAATCCTTCACATTAAGTTTTAGATTTGGTAAAAATAACCCCAAGTTCTAAATCTAGAAGCTATGATTCAGGTGAAAATTCGTCTCCCAATCTTTATTGTATGGGAGTATTAATTACCCACAAGAGTACAAAGCCCAAAATTATCAAGACTGCTACAGACATGGTAACAAATTCCACCAAGGGTGACCACCACAAGATATACTCCCTCCGTTCTTTTTTAATAGGCTGGTTTTGTTTTTTGAGAAAATTAAGGAAATTAAGAGAGCCAATCATTGAAAGTGGTCCTCATGATACTTGTCAATAAAAGAAGTGAAGTGAAATGGTCCCCATGACACTTGTCAAAAAAGAAGTAAAGTGAAATGGTCCCATGACACTTGTCATCAAAAGAAGTTGAGAAAAATGATCCCAAAAAATTAAAGTAACATTTGACTTTCCCAATTAGGAAACCAGCCTATTTTTTTGTAACATTTATTTATAGAAACCAGCCTATTATTTAAGAACGGAGGGAGTATATAATTATAAGTACGTACTTCATGAACATATTAGCCGCAAAGTCGATATTTCGGCAACAGAAGAGGTGACAAAATATGAAAAGAAAATAAAAATACAACATGTTCACCTATCTAAGTTATTTTAATACATGTATAATATTGACAATCAGGCTTGGTTTAGTTTGATCAGGCCGGGGTTCTATCAAGCACCAAAATACTAGTAATGTAACAAATACAAATGAAGTAAATCAAACTAACTACGAAGGCAAATGAAAGATAAGCTCTGAAGGGCAAAGTTACAAATCCAGCACTACCGGATCAGATATGATTAATTACACCCTTAATTCATATTTCTCCAACCAAAACCAGTTACATACTCTTTGTCTCAATACCCTTGCTTAATAACTAGATACAAATTCACACTCAAACAATCAAAAAACTTCAAAAATCCCAAATCCAGTGATTACCAATATATGAGATCTTAAACATACATTCCGAAGCTTTACCATTAATCCCTTTAGCAGTAGATTACCGATACATGATACCCAATTTTGCAGCTTACGAATCTGTAGTTGATGAACATAAGATCTCAGGGTGACATTTTTCCCCAACACTGGTTAGAAAAACACAAAACATGAATGTTATTATTGATGGCAGATCTAAGACAATGAAAATCTCATAAAACACCAGATTTTACCTGAAAATCAAACAGAAACCCAGGCTGTTGAAAATGACGAGATAAAAAGGCCTGCCGGATAACTTAGATTTGAGAGGAAAAGTCATTATGACAATTTCAAAGATTTGTGTCTCATTTCTCTTTAATCTCCAAGGTAGTATGTGTAAATCTTCCACCATCAAACTAAAACTACTTGCATCATAATTCCCCATCTGATCTGATTCTAGGAACGGCAGGAAGAACTCCAGTTACTCTGGCCGCCTCACTCTCACTCACTCTTTGTATAACTTCTAATGAAGTTGTAGGGTTTTGGTGATTTATAGGGAAGTTTGTTTGATTTACTAAAATACCCTTAGACAATTCTAATGTTGTAGCCCAGTGGGAGGCCTAGTTATTACAATTTCTAGAACATCTACTGACTACTGTGTTTGTGAAACAGGATTATGGTGTAGATGAAGAGGTTGAGGAATGAGGATGGAACTCAGGCTGTAGGTATCACCGAGATTCACAGATGCAATGTACTTCGGTGCGGGGTTACAGGCGAAGACGGAACAAGTTGGACATTGCATGTAACACCTTAATACATTTTTCATTTTGCTAGAGATTGATTGCCGATGGTTAAATATATTTCTTGGTTGCTGGGAATGGTGGTTTTCCTTGATTGATCGTCGTGTTTGCGTAACTTGATAGAGGGCAGTCTCAATATCAGGGAAGCCATGGGCAGGTCGAAATACTAAACCAGACATATATCTTGCACCACTTTTTGGAAAAGAATCAAAGAATATCCAGATTTATGTTTCTTGTTTAAGGATACCTGTCCTGATTAAGACTCGACTAAGCAATTAAGCTGGTCAAATGATTTCTTTATAATGTCGGCAGCCATCATAAAACTACTGTACTACATATGGCAAAGTAGACTAAACAAGATCTTAAACAGAGGAACCATGACACAGACGACCGCTGGTGGTTCTTCAACTCAAAACTAACATGGATTTTAACAAATTTCAAACTCAAACAGAAAATATACACATGCATTAATTCAGTATCCAACAACTTCACGATCATTTACAACTTGCAAGATCCAAAGCGACTGAAATAGAAAAAATGAAAACAAGCATGGTGAAAATTTGTTAAGCTAACAGAGCCCCAACAACGCAACAATGATGTGGTAAGCCAACAGATTCCGGCAATGCAACAATTGATGCTAAATGAGTAAGGCATGCAACACTCAATGCTTAATATGCTAAAGGCACATGGTAAGGTAATAGTATATGTATAACTGATCATCACTTGGCTTGGTTTAGTTTGATCAGAGGTTCTGTCAAGCACCAAAATATATATGAACAACACTAACAACATTTAAAGTAAATCAAACTAAATATATATATATTTGTAAATAAGAGCCACAATGAAAATTTTCTCTTTAATATTGACAATTGAAAGGTAAGCTCTGAAGAGTGATCTTTCTATATGTTCAGTACATGAATACACCCTCAATTAAAATTTCTCCGACCAAAACAAATTATATACTTTGCCCCCAAATACTGTTGCTTAATAATTAGATACAATCAAACAACTTCAAAATATTTAATACAGTGATTACCAAGATCTTAAACTTTCTGAAGCTTTACCATTAATCATTTTAGAACTCATCCAGTGATTACGAAGATCTTAAACTTTCTGAAGATTTAGCATTAATCATTTTAGAACTCAGCGGCAGATTACCCATACATGATACCCAATGTTGGACGTGAGGTCAGGAATCAGCAACAACGAATTCTGCAGCTTTAGACCCCGAAAAGTGGATAAGTGGCCTTCAGATCTCACTGGGAACCATTGTCCAATCACTGCTTAGAAAAACACAAAACATGAATGTTAATATTGATGGCTGAGAAAAGACAATATTATAGCCCAGTTATAATACCAGATAAGAAAAAAGAGAAAACACAACACCCTTATTTTACAGATCTTACCAGATAAGAAAAAAGAGAGTGAGCCTGCTGTATTTTCCCAGAAATTCAGGGCTTGAGAAAATTTAGATTTTGAGAGGAAAAGTCATTAAGACAACTACAAAGATGTGTCTCTCTTCTCTTTAATCTCCAAGGTAGTATGTTTAAATCTTCCCACATCAAACTAAAACTACTTGCCTCATAGTTCCCCATCTGATTTTGGGAGAATTCCGATTACTAGCCGCCTCACTCTCACTGCTAGCCTCACTCTGTGTATAAAACTTCCAATGAAGTCGTAGGGTTTGGTGATTTATAAGGATGTTTGTTTGATTTACTAAAATACCCATAAACGATTCTAATGTTATAGCCCAGTTATTACAGTTTTTAGAACCTCTACCGGCTGCTGACTAGTGACTACTGTGTTGTTTTTTTTAAAATATATTAAGAACAAGGCAATTTACAAAATAGCGTAGCTAGAGCCACCCAACACATACAGGGAAACAACAACAAACAAAGAAACCCACAACTTAAAGCAAAAAACTAAGGAGAATCGAAGAATAACCCCTTCCAATTAACAAGATGAACCCCAGACAGATTATGAGAAGTAGAACAGGGGTGCACATACCCAACCCTACCCGCTATTTCTACCCTACCCGCCGTTTGATGGTAGGGTGACGGGTAAAGATTTCTTACCCGCCAATAAACTGGTAGGGTGATGGGTAATGCTCAAAATTATCCTACCCACCCACCTATCCACCAAATTATATAACGACTTATAGTAGCCGTTGATTTTCCTCATACTAATCATCTCTACCGTTAATTTTTTATTAATCAACTCCACCTAAACCTAACTTCACTTTGTTTTTTCCATCAACATTCGTCGTTCTGTGCTTCGTACTTCTCCTCTCTGCACTTAAACATTCTTCCTTCTGTGCTTCGTACTTCTCCTCTCTGCACTTAAACCTCCGAGAACCCTAACTTTCAATAAACAGATTGAAAAATCTTGTTCTTCATTATTACAAATGAAAGTTAGGAATCGAAGACGAACATGACGCTCACATCAAATATCGAAAATCACTGTCACAAATCGTTCATCTAAACAACCTTGAAATCAAAACTCATGTATCAGTAGAACTAAAGCAACCATATCCAACGAAGTATCTTCTTAACCTCCGAACACAAGAATTTCAGGCTTTCGGCTAAATTTAATCTTCGGGGTTTGTCAATTTTAGGTGCATTACGAGAGGTAAGGATTGATTTAAAAAATTTCTTCATCCCTAATTCAATTGGTATTTGATCAATGATTTCATGTTTTCAATTCATAACTTGGGTAGGTCTAATTACTGATTGCATGTTTGAATAAGGTATGAATGAATTATGGGTTTCTTAATTTTGTTAAAATGAATTATGGGTTTCTTATTTGGTGATCATAGTACTTATTTCATCATGGTAGATGATGACTGAAGAAGGTCATATGAAGAGCTTTTGGTGATGATATTGTTATATGAAGAACAAGGTTACGTGAAGAACATGAAATTATGCTGGGATTCATTGTAGATTTTGAAAAGAATAGAACTTTGAGACTGCAAATGGCTCTGTGCTTAGCAAGATGTTTTTTTATTTCATTTTTTCCTAGTTAGATTGCAAATCTTTCTATATGTTCAGTACATGAATACACCCTCAATTCAAATTTCTCTGACCAAAAGAAATTGCATACTTTGCCCAAATACTGTTGCTTAATAATTAGATACAATCAAACAACTTCAAAATCCTCCCTAATCCAGTGATTACCAAGATCTTAAACTTTTTGAAGCTTTACCATTAATCATTTTTAGACCTCGGCGGCAGATTACAGATACATGATACCCAGTTTTGGACTTGAGGTCAGTAATCAAGCAACAACGAATTCTGCAGCTTTAGAATCTGAACTGGATAGATAGCCTTCAGATCTCAATGTGACCCATTGGCCAAACACTGCTTAGGAATACACAAAACATGAATGTTAATATTGATGGCTAAGACAATTAAATATCAAACAACACCCATTATTTTACAGATCTTACCTGATCAAGAAAAAGGAGACCAGGGCTACTATACATCACAGAATATCACATCTAACAAAAAACTTATATTCGAGAGGAAAAGTCATTATGATAATTTTTTTCAAAGATTTGTGTCTCTCTTCCCTTTGATCTCCAAGGTAGTATGTTTAAATCTTCCCACATCTGATCCTGGAAACGGCAGGAGGAACTCTGGTTACTGGCCGCCTCACTCACACACTAGAAGTCTCATTTCTCTGTATAAAACTTCTAATGAAATTGCAGTAGGGTTTTGATGATTTATAAGGAAGTTTGTATGATTTACTAAAATATCCTTGAATTGATCCCATTGTTGCAGCCCAATATGCAAGCCCAATGCAGTTATTACAATTTAGTCGTCTAAGAGCAACTGCAGTGGTGCGAGCATAACCAAAGACCAAAGAGGGAAAAAAAGATCAAAATTTGGGTTTAGTCTGGTGTGTGACGTTACGGGTGGAAGACTAAATTTGGTGGAGCGTACACTATACGTTCGCCTGGTGTGGGGCGTGAAATATATGTTCGCCCGATCGGGGGGAGATTCCAAAAATGAAATTAAAAAAAATAAAATAAATGGTCGCCCCATATAAAGAGATTTAAAAACTATGAATGGGGCGGAGGTATAAACCCCGCCCCATACTAAAGAAAAAAAAATAACAATATGGGGCGGATGTATAAAGCACGCCTGGTGTGGGGCGTAGACTTTATGTACGCCTGGTGTGGGGCGTAGATTATATACCCGTCTGGTGGTGGGGCGTGGACTATACGACCGCTCGACTATATTTGGGTTTAGTCTTTGGTCCCAGACCAAATATAGTCGGAGATTTGGTTATGGTCTGGGTTTTAGTCTATAGTCCGTCCCATTACGTCTCGCTTTTTTACCAAATAAATAGGTTTACTCGCCCCCTATGGTTGCTTTAAGAGGGTGTTTCTGATTTTCCTGGTCTTTGTGTCAGCTCAGACTCATCAGTTGGCTGAGTTATCTGAATCTGATCCGGTTGGAATTTTGCTGACTGCTAGCCAGTATCCTCAAATCTGACTCTGAGTAATTGAAAATTCCGACGTTTAGTAAAAAAATTCCAAACTTTACTTCAATTCCAAATTCCATTCCTAACTATATATAAAACCCAATGCGAAACAAGATTGATTGAAAACAAATGAAGTAACAATGGTGAATACTCAAATAACCATTTGCATCCTCGGTATAGCAATTACATTGTTGTGTGCAACATCTTTCGCATGTAAGAATTCTTGTAGTCCATAAGTTTGTCAGCACAAACTCTATTCAATATGCTCATGATTGAGCACGGTCTGTTGTTTATGCATACTAATGTTTAATTTCTTTTAAATGAATTTTAGTGGTTTTGGTTGTCAATGCAATGGCTGTCCAATTAGGCCTTTCAGGTACATGATGATTAGAGGCAAAGATTTTTGTACGCAAATATAAAAGAAGCCAAAAAAAAAAAAAAATGTCTATGCGGTCAAGATATTCTTGATTCCAATCCAAGTCTTGTTTTATGAACCAAAACTTCTGGACAAATCCAGCCACAAACCCTTCACACTAAGTTTTATATTTGGTAAAAATAACCGAAATTCAAAATCTCAAAGCCATGAGTAAAGGTGAAAACTCGTCTTCCAATTTTATTTTAGAGGCAAAGATTTTTGTTTGCAAATATAAAAGAAGCCAAATAAAAAAACTTAGTGTGAAGGTTCCAGCCACTAAGTGTATTAACACACTGATTATGATTAGAAACAAATAAAAAAACAATGTTGAAGAACAAAATCGAAAGTTTATGGTTCAATTTCTCTTGATTTGGATGGTGAAATCGAAGTCTAGGGTTTAATTTTTCTCCTCGGATTTTCAGTAGACAGAGACGGAGCGAGTTTTTTCGAGAGTGAAAATGAGATAAGAGAAGATTGAGAATTCGAGGAGTAGACATTTAGGTTTTGTTATTTGCACCCCAAAAAGTAAGTGGGCCGTCCTTTTTGTCCCCTAATAGAGTTCGAGGTCGCAGGTTCCAGCCACAATCACTGCAATTGTTTTTCAAAAAGCTTAATAGACAGATTTTTGATCACACATAATGTTTGAAAGTGGTCAAATGGTCAGTTGTAAGATCACAGTTTTTAAAATGTATGAGATGTATAGGAAGGTCTCTGCGTCTAAGATCAGAAACACTATAATATCAATGGTCTTTCGGTTTTAGTCCTAGAAAGACCACAAGTGTTCATAAATTGTGAACTTTATTGTGTGATCTATAGCACTTTTTGTTGTAGTGGTGTTTGTCTCTCCTGGTGGTAACTTTTGTTGTAGCTGAAAATTTAGTTTAAATCAAGTCTAACATAGTCAACCAAGGTCAACGCTAAAGTCTGGGTACTAAATGGAATTTTGCTGACAGTTTCCAACTATGTCGCTCCCTCCCTTAGGACTTATTGAATATGCCACACTGCCTTCGTCATCGTTGCATCGGTATACGGTAAATGGCTTCTTTATGCACGTATTTAGCAGCTTCAAGAATGAAGGATCCGCAACACGAGATTTATTCCATAAAATCTTCAAATTTCTTTAATAAACATCCACATTTCACCTGTGAAGCTTTCGGTTTTTTCAACTCATAACTTAAGAGATTCGTGGGTTTTGCTGGTCCAAATTTGGAGTTACAAATCGAAAGTGTGATAAGATAGGTGAGACTCAAAAATTATTACCGTCAAATTTACGAAAACGAGTTAGGTTGAAGAAGGTAATGACGGACTTAATATTAGACTTTCAAGGTGCTTTCATTCATGAAAAACAAATTCTCGATGGAGTTCTTATTGCCAACGAGTGTGTTGATAGTAGATTGAAGGCTAAGAAACCTGGTATTCTCTGTAAGATTGATATGGAGAAGGCTTTCGACAACGTTAATTGGCATTCCTTATTTACGATACTTGAGAAGCATGACTTTGGTGATAAATGGATATCCTGGTGTTTATGGGTAAAAATCGTTTTTGCTGATTTCGGTAATTTCGGTGGGTGAGTGAGAAACTGGTTCAAACCCTAAACAAATGTGCTGCACGTGAGCACTTTATAGATTCGAGAGATCGATCTGTACAAGTCCGGCCTAAACCAAGAAATGGCCGTTCTAGAATTGCTTCGGTCACAAAGTGGAGGAGAAGGGTTGATTTGGGGAGGGAAGCAAAGAAAGGTGTTGAGGAGAGTAGTATCTCGACTTGTATCAGAAAGTGAAAGCTTAGGAAGCTTGCAAGAGATGGAAGCTTTTGGGAGAGCTTGCAAAGTTGCCTTTACGAGAGTGTGGTATTTTTCTCCGACCGAGACCTTTTTTGCTTCCGGGTGGAAATAGGTAAGACCTATTTATACAAGTCGAGATTGAAACGTACCCTGGCCTCATGAAGGAAGAGAGTAAAGGGTGAAATAATGGGAGGAGGTGGTAACCGCATGGTTTAATGGGCGAAAACGTTTTTCACCATTATTTCCTCTTTTATTTGACCGCTTTATTCCTTTTCACGCTTTCTTAATGTGAGCGTAGTGTACGCGCATGCTATGACCGCCAAACCAAAACCCCAAAGAAGCATCCCCGGTTTGTGTTGATGTCTCGAGTGTTGGTTGCATCTTGAGTGCAAGTGGCGCTGCTAGTGGCGCGTGTGGCATGTGCCAATGGCATGTGCGGAATGCCTTGGTGGTAGTTTGCACGGTTTGCAAGTTGGGCTACCCAGCGTGTGTGCTTGGCATGTGCCGATGGCATGTGCGGAATGCCTTGGTGGTAGGTTGCACGGTTTGCAAGTTAGGCTACCAGCGTGTGTGTTTGGCATGTGCCGATGGCATGCGCGGAATGCCTTGGTGGTAGGTTGCACGGTTTGCAAGTTAGGCTACCAGCGTGTGTGTTTGGCATGTGCCAATGGCATGTGCGGAATGCCTTGGTGGTAGGTTGCACGGTTTGCAAGTTAGGCTACCAGCGTGTGTGTTTGGCATGTGCCAATGGCATGCGTGGCCATTAGGGCCGTGATTTTGCTGGGAAAACTAGCTAGCGAGCATGTTGGCATGTGCCAATGGCATGCATGGCCGTTGGGGCCGTGATTTCGCTAGGGAAACTAGCTAGCGAGCATGTTGGCGTGTGCCAATGGCATGCATGGCCGTTAGGGCCGTGATTTTGCTAGGGAAACTAGCTAGCGAGCATGTTGGCATGTGCCAATGGCATGCGTGGCCGTTAGGGCCGTGATTTCGCTAGGGAAACTAGCTAGCGAGCATGTTGGCATGTGCCAATGGCATGCATGGCCGTTAGGGCCGTGATTTTGCTAGGGAAACTAGCTAGCGAGCATGTTGGCATGTGCCAATGGCATGCGTGGCCGTTAGGGCCGTGATTTTGCTAGGGAAACTAGCTAGCGAGCATGTTGGCATGTGCCAATGGCATGCGTGGCCGTTAGGGCCGTGATTTTGCTAGGGAAACTAGCTAGCGAGCATGTTGGCATGTGCCAATGGCATGCGTGGCCGTTAGGGCCGTGATTTTGCTAGGGAAACTAGCTAGCGGGCATGTTGGCATATGCCATTGGTGCGTACGGCCATGTTGACCTAGTTGCATGTTTTGCAAGCCTAGGGCGCTATGTTTGGCGTGGGCCAAAGGCATAGCGGCTTGGAAGTATGGCTTGCGACACGTGTTGGCATGTGCCAATGGCACGTGCGGCCATGTTGACCTAGTTGCAAGTCTTGCAAGCCTAGGGCGCTATGTTTGGCGTGGGCCAAAGGCATAGCGGCTCGGAAGTATGGCTTGCGACACGTGTTGGCATGTGCCAATGGCACGTGCAGCCATGTTGACCTAGTTGCAAGTCTTGCAAGCCTAGGGCGCTATGTCTGGCGTGGGCCAAAGGCATAGCGGCTTGAAATTTGGCGTTGTTGCCATGGTGCGCAGGGTGCGGCTTGGCTTGGCATGGTTGCCATGGTGCGCAGTATGCGACTTGTTTTGGCATGGTTGCCATGGTGCATAGAGTGCGGCTTGGTTTGGCATGGTTGCCATGGTGCTTGATGATGCGGCTTGGTTTGGCATGGTTGCCATGGTGCGCAAATGATGCGACTTGGTTTGGCATTGTTGCCATGGTGCGCAATATGCGACTTGGTTTGGCATTGTTGCCATGGTGCGCGATATGCGGCTTGGTTTGGCATTGTTGCCATGGTGCGCGAGATGCGGCTTGGTTTGGCATTGTTGCCATGGTGCGTGATATGCGGCTTGTTTTGGCATGGTTGCCATGGTGCGCGAGTGCGGCTTGGTTTGGCATGGTTGCCATGGTGCGTGAAGATGCGGCTTGGTTTGGCATGGTTGCCATGGTGCGCGAAGATGCGACTTGGTTTGGCATTGTTGCCATGGTGCGCAAAATATGCGGCTTGGTTTGGCATTGTTGCCATGGTGCGTGATATGCGGCTTGGTTTGGCATTGTTGCCATGGTGCGTGAAGATGCGACTTGGTTTGGCATTGTTGCCATGGTGCGCTTGATATGCGGCTTGGTTTGGCATGGTTGCCATGGTGCGCGATATGCGGCTTGGTTTGGCATGGTTGCCATGGTGCGCTTGATATGCGGCTTGGTTTGGCATTGTTGCCATGGTGCGCAGGTGCGGCTTGGCTTGGCATGGTTGCCATGGTGCGAGAGTGCGGCTTGGTTTGGCATGGTTGCCATGGTGCGTGATATGCGGCTTGGTTTGGCATGGTTGCCATGGTGCACAAAGATGCGACTTGGTTTGGCATTGTTGCCATGGTGCGCATTTGCTGGCTTGGTTTGGCATTGTTGCCATGGTGCGCAGATGATGCGGCTTGGTTTGGCATTGTTGCCATGGTGCGCAGTGATGCGGCTCGTTTTGGCATGGTTGCCATGGTGCGCGCAGAGTGCGGCTTGGTTTGGCATGGTTGCCATGGTGCGAAGATGCGGCTTGGTTTGGCATGGTTGCCATGGTGCGCGATATGCGGCTTGGTTTGGCATTGTTGCCATGGTGCGTGATGCGGCTTGGATTGGCATTGTTGCCATGGTGCGTGATATGCGGCTTGGATTGGCATTGTTGCCATGGTGCGCGATGATGCGACTTGGTTTGGCATTGTTGCCATGGTGCGCGAGATGCGGCTTGGTTTGGCATGGTTGCCATGGTGCGTGATGATGGCTTGGTTTGGCATGGTTGCCATGGTGCGCAGTATGCGGCTTGGTTTGGCATTGTTGCCATGGTGCGCAGTATGCGGCTTGGTTTGGCATTGTTGAAATGGTGCGCAGTATGCGGCTTGGTTTTGGAATTAGGGTTCTGTGTCGAAAACCCTAATCTGGTATTTTGAAAAAATACCCCTATTAATTATTTACACTGAGTTAAATGCTCTTAGTTAATGTGTTGCGGGTAACACTAGGTCATGGGGTTTTACGATTTTACCCCTTGTTTAAAAACCACCATCAACACCTGGATCAAATGGTGCGTAACTTCTTCACATCTTTCTGTTTTGGTTAATGGCATTTCTACGGAGAAATTCAAACCAAGTAAAGGACTTAGACAAGGTGACTCTTTATCACCTTATCTTTTCTTATTAGTTGTGGAGGTTCTTTCCAAGTTGATAAATGATGCTGTAGAACGAGGACAACTTACAGGTTTTCAAGTTGCAGAGAGTGGTACAATTATTTCGCACCTTCAATTCGCGGATGATACCCTTATCTTCTTAGACGCAAGTGTAGAAGAAGTGAGAAGACTTTTTATCATTTTGGCGGTTTTTGAATCCATTACAGGTATGAAGTTAAATTTGGATAAAAGTACCATGATTTCTGTGGGAGCCGAAGCGGTGATTGAGGCGTTGTCAAAAGAGCTTGGGTGTAAGAAAGAGAAGTTGTCTTTCAAATACTTAGGAATGACAATTGGTGAACATTGGCGTAGTACTACAGTATGGGAGTAAATTTTGACAAGAATGGAGCAAAGGTTGGCAACTTGGAAAAAAAGAACACTTAACAAAGCAGGTAGACTTGTTTTAATCAAAAGTTGTCTCACAAGTTTACCTATCTATTACTTGTCTTTATTTCATTTACCGGTGAGTGTGGAAAAGCGAATGGTGAAGATTATGCGTAATTTCTTATGCGGTGCAGTGGAGGGAAGAAGAAAGCTCGTATGGGTTTCTTGGAAAAAGGTGAGTTTGCCAATAGAGAAGGGTGTTTAGGTGTTAAAAACCTTAGGATTACCAATAAATCTCTTTTAGTCAAGTGGATTTGGGGATTCTCGAGAAACAAAAATAGTCTTTGGAGGAAGATTGTGAATCAAAAATTTAAGAGAAACAAAGATCTGTTAATGTCGGATATTGATAATAATCCTCAGTGTCGGAGTCAGTGGAAGAATGTGGTTAATTTGGTCCCTGCTATTCATGGCTTGGCTGTTTTTACGGTGAGAAACGGAAGGGGTATTCGGTTTTGGAAGGATAAATGGTTGCAAAGGGGTCGTTTGCAAGATATTTTTCCGGTTGTCTTCAAAGCAACAAGAGATAAGGAAGCTTCAATTACTGAGATGATTGTTAAAGGGAGATGGGAATGTGATTTGAAGAGGAGATTGAATGCAAATGAGAGACTTGAGTGGGATTTGTTACATCGAGACGTTCCCGTTCCAATGTTGGAAGATGGAGACGACGAGGTGAACATCTTAGAGAATTTTAGCACTAACAGTGCTATGAGCTCTTTTTGGGTGTACAAGATCCGTGCCATTTCGAAAGACATCTTTGGAAGCATCCTATTCCTAACAAGGTAAGTTTTATACTTTGGGCTTCCTTCCATGATTCTCTTCCTACTAGAGATATGTTGTCTCATAGAGGTATGCAAATAGAAAGTGCTTTGTGTGTGTTGTGTGGAACGGAAGAAGAAACAACAAATCATATGTTTATGCATTGCTCCTTTTCTTTCACGGTTTGGGATTACTTCATTAAAGCCTTCAAGATCTCATGGCCAATGCCGAGAACGCTTTTACAATTGTTTGATGCTTGTGTTATGAACGTCTTGCATGGAAAATGTAAAGCTATTTGGGAAATTATTCATTATGCAATATGCTGGATTTTGTGGAAGGAAAGAAATGGGAGAGTCTTTGGTGGGCGTAGCAAAGACATTAATGAGATCATTGATCTAGTTAAACATTTAGTTGTTTTTTGGTCATTTGATTCCGATATTTTTAAATTTGTTCCCCTAGTCTGATTTGGAGCAATTGGGAAGGACTCATGAGTGGGTGATTAGCTTTGTGTAACTCTTTTTCTTTTTCTTTAATATAACCTTTCTCTTCAAAAAGATTTACGGAAACGCGTCATGGATGCCGTTCATTCTTTTGGTGAAATCTTTGAGGTAATTATTTTCAGATTTTATCCCACTTATGGCTAAGCACCAAGATCAAGAGCAACAACCTCAAAATGTTTTTGTTTTGGTTAACTACACATGCTTTTTTGAAGTTGACGTACGTAACCCATTGACTGACTGAAATCATCACTTCTTGTGGATTTGCTTGCAAATTCTGAAAGATTGCTGTAAGATAGGAACAATGACAAACAACAAAATCAATTCCCTTTTAAATTTCTGAGATAATAATCTTGCCATTGTCATTTATTTTCCTTCCCGATTCTTCTTGAATTACATGAGGTAATCTAATGTTAGACATTATATATAGATCATGCTCTTTCGATTTGTTACTTGTAAGAACAGATATAAACAGCAACAACATCAACAATGGTTACTAGAATCGCCAGTTTCATCCTCGGTCCTAACATCTGATTCATTTGCTGGTAACAATACCTCACTATTATCTTCCGAGTTAGTCCATCAAAAGAAAGAAACAAAAAAAATCTTCCGCGCGCATGCTTACTTGGGAAGAAAACCCTCAAGTACTACTCCTATGATCCCATTTCTATATTAATGGTTGTAGATCACTAGTCTTTGAGTCAGCTCAACCAACACAAGTGGCGGAGGTGAAAGCACATATAGTGCATGTAGCCTCAACTTAAAAGCATTTACCTAGACTAATGTCCCTATACTTTGGCAACAAAACTAAATATAGAACATCAAAAACTTCTTAATATATGTACAATTGACAAGCATATCATCACTTGGCTTGGTTAAGTCTGAAGTGATCTTTGTATGTTCATAAGCAGCAAAAGTTACAATACAAGTTATCCAACCGAAACCAGTTACATCATTTGTCCCAGTACTATTGCTTAATAATTAGATACAATCAAACAACTTCAAAAATCCCGAATCCAGTGATTACCAATATACGAGATCTTAAACTTCATGAAGCTTTATCATTTTAGAATTCAGCTGTAGATTATACTCGATTTATGAGGTGAGGCCACTACTCAAGAACGGATCTACTTTTGCAGCTTAAGAATCTGTAGTGGTGGTCGGTGAACTTCAGAATATTCGGATTTGTCATTGTTGTTTAGATCTTCTTACGATCTTACCTGAAAAGAAATGATGGAGGCTGCCTACAGAATATCCCATGGAGCCAAAAACTTAGATTTGAGAGGAAAAATCATTATGACAACTTCAAAGATTTGTGTCTCTCTTCTCTTTAATCTCCAAGGCAATATGTGTAAATCTTTTCGCATCAAACCAAAACTACTTTCATCATAGCTCCGCATCTGATTCTAAGAACGGCAGGAAGAAGAACTCTGGAAACTGGCGGCCTCACTCACACTTCAAGTCTCACTCTCTGCATAAAACTTATAATGAAATTGTAGGGTTTTGGTGATTTATAAGAAAGCTAGTATAATTTACTAAAATACCCTTGAGTTGATCACATTGTTGCAGCCCAATATGCAAGCCCATACAAGTGTAAGAGGGTGTTTCTGATTTTACTGGTCTTTGTGTCAGCTCGGACTCATCAGTTGGCTGAGTTATCTATCTGGTTGAAATTTTGCTGACTGCTAGCCGTATGCAGTATCCTCAAATAAATCTCACTCTGAATAATTGAGTTGGACACCAAATACCAACTTTCATAGTTGATTACAAAGGAATTATGGGATATTATCCAACTTTTCAAGAACAATGTCTTTAGCATCGGAAATTCCAACGTTTACTTCAATTCCAAACTATAAAACCCAGTGTCAACAAGATTGATTGAACACATAGAAAACAAACGAAGTAACAATGGTGAATACTCAAATAACCATTTGCATCCTTGGTATAGCAATTACACTGCTCTGTGCAACTTCTTTTGCGCGTAAGAATTCTCATAGTGTTTTTACAGTCCATAAGTTTGTCAGCACAAACTCTATTCAATACGCTCATGATTGAGCACGGTCGACCCTGTTGTTTATGTATATTAATGTTTAATTTCTTTAAAATGTTTTCAGAAGTTATGAACTTTATCGGTTTTGGTCCAATTAGGCCGTTTAGAGCAACTGCAGTGGTGCGACCATACCCAAAGACCAAAAACAAAAAAAAACTAAAAAATTTGGGTTTAGTCCGTGGTGTTACGCTACAGTTATGGAGTAAAATTTAGTCAAACACAATTTAAAGTTACGCCCCAATTCAACGTATTGTAAAGTTTCGCCCCAACTCAAACGTATTTTAAAGTTGCGCCCCAATTCAATTCAAACGCAATTTCAAGTTACGCCCCAACTCAAACGTATTTTAAAGTTGCGCCCCAATTCAATTCAAACGTAATTTCAAGTTACGGCCCATTCAAACGTAAATTCAAGTAGCGCCCCACTCCAAACGCAACTAATATTTGGTTTTAGTCTAGTTTTTGATCTTTACTTCGTTCCACTGCGTCTGGTTTTTTGGCCAAAATTTTGGTTATAGTCGTCCATTGTGGATGCTCTTAGGTACAAGATGATTATAGGCAAAGATTTTTGTTTGCAAATATAAAAGAAGCCGAAAAAAAAAAACTGTCTGCGCTATGCTTCCTTGAGGATTTTTGCGGTCAAGATACAAATCCATCCACAAACTCTTCACATTAAAATAAAATAACCCCAAGTTCTAAAATCTGGAAGCCATGAGTTAAAGGTGAAAATTCGTCTCCCAATTTTTATTTTATTGAGTATTACCCACAAGAGTACAAAGCCCAAAATTATCAAGGCGGCTACAGACAAACCAGTACACATTCATTCAAAATGTAACAAACGTACTTCATCCACAACTGAGCAGCATTGGCCGTGTTTTGGCAGCTTGGATGGCAGAATAAATTAGCCGCGTAAGATTTACATTTTCACTATATGTTTAAAAATAAAAATTAAAAATATAAGAGTACTGCACTACTTGGGGTTTTCAGTAAAAAAGAAGCTGTACGAATATAAGATAGTACCCCGCAACAATGGTTGTATTTTAACATTTTCCGTCGGCAAAGAGGGAGTTTATTTTACTAGTCTTTGAGTCAGCTCAACCAACACAAATGACGGAGGCGGAAGCACTTATCGTGGCTGCAACCCCGGTAAAAGCATTTGCCTAGTTAAACTAACATCACTAAATGTTAATAGGAATGACTTCGGCAACAGAACTGAAAAAAATGAAACTGATGTGCACCTATGTAAGTCTTCTTAATACATGTATAATATTGACAAGCATATCATCACTTGGCTTGGTTTAGTTTGATCAGGCTAGGGTTCTATCAAGCACCAAAATAGTAGTAATGTAACACTAGAAACATTTACAGATGAAGTAAATCAAATTAACTACCAAAAAAAAAAAAAATCTCTCTTTTACATTTTGTTGAAAGGTAAGGCTAAGTCTTATGGAGTAGATATCTAGCTGCTAGATTGGCCATCCACGTCGGCCTGGGTAACCTCCTAAGTCTTATGGGATGGCGAATCTAGCAGCGAACGCTGAAGCAAGACTGATGTCAAATCTTTGAACAGTGCAGCGTCCAGGTGAACGCTGAACCGAACATCGCTTGACTTGGTCAATGCAGTGAGATGCAAGGTTTTTGACATGGGGAAGTGAGTATAAGTAGACTGTTGAGTTAGGTTCATTGATTATTGTGAATATCAACATACATATATTGCTTGTCAATGCAACACGTACAAAACTGAAAAGGGAAAAGAGCTACGACCACTAGCCTAGTCTACTACTTTTTGCTTCTAGTATTTTATTGTTGTCGAATCTTAGCTGTAGTAATAAAAAATTATTTCCTAAAGTCATTTTTAAAATCAAATCACATCGACATTTATCTCTCTGTCACTTTACAAATACATGTATCTCTTGTCCCATTAGTATTCATGGCTAAACAACAATAAAGACTTCAGTTTCAAACTCATATACAAGCATGCCTGCTATAATGCATTTGGTTTGCCCACTGAATAAATGCTAAATGGAACAACGTCCAGGATAGCGCTGAACAGTTCAGCGCTGATGCCCTGGAATATTCCCAAAACGCTGAACCGTTCAGCGTTTGGACCACTTTGGATATTTGAATCATTCAAATTTCCACTCATTGCTAGTTGAACTGCAAGCACTTGTTAGGAGAGAGAAGTATACAGAAGTAGTGTTAACTTTTTTCTCACAATTATTTTTTGATTTGCAACACTTTTTGGCCAATCTAGCAATTCAATCTAGCCCATAGGAGTTAGCCTAAGCGCTCTGAAGTGGTCTTCTATGTTCAAATAATTAATTAACCAACAAAGTTACAAATACAACACTACCGGAATCAGATATGATCACACCCTTATTTCATAATTCTCCAACCAAAACCGATTACATACCGTTTGTCCCAATATCATTGGTTAATAACTAGATACAAATTGATACTTAAGCAATCAAACAACTTCAAGAATCCCCAATCCAGTGCTTACCAATATATTTATGCGCCAATACGACAGGTTTATACTCTTGTTTGAGTTATATCCCCATGATATTGACGTCTTTTGACACAATTCAGCTCCCTAATGGACGGTTTTATCCTTATCTTCCCCCTGATTGCCCCTACAAGGATACGTACCCCTACCGGGTTAGGGTGGGCTCCTCCGATCCAGTGATGCAACAACCAGTTGTTTTCGCAGACTCGTTCAAGTCTGCTCCCTAAATGGGGTTTCTTGAGGACCGGGTGTATCATAGCCAGGAATTTCCAAGAGCGGCGAGGTACGCTCCAGATGCCCCTGGCACCCTAGGCTCAACCGTGTACCGCGGCGCCCTGAACGAGTTTCTACACTCCATGATAGAGAACTTATTACCTTAGTCTTTCGACTAAGGAGTGTCTACCGGATGGGCTTTTGTTTCACCCCCACTTTCCATGACTCAGATCCTAGGGATGGTATGGCTTTCGCCTGAGCCATGCATTACCAGGTTTTCTCCAATTATGACGCGTTAGGGCTTATTTATATTGCCTCTTGCACAAGTGCGAACTAGGGTGCACGCCACAATTGGTTAACCAGCCTCCCTAGGTAAAGGTTGTAATTCCTATTGCCCCCTATTGAGGTCTTACTTTGAGGTCTTGTTTTTGCCTCGCTCTCTTGAGGACCGGCTTTATCATAACCAGGAATTTCCAAGAGCGGCGAGGTACACTCCCGACGCCCCCGGCACCCTAGGCTAAACCGTGTACCGCGGCGCCCTGATCGAGTTTCTACACTCCATGATAGAGAACTTATTACCTTAGTCTTTCGACTAAGGAGTCTCTACCGGAAGGGATTTTGTTTCACCCCCACTTTCCATGACTCGGATCCCGGGATGGTATGACTTTCTTTGAGCCATGCATTACGGAGTTTTCTCCAATTATGACGCGCGTTAGGGCTTATTTATATTGCCTCTTGCACAAGTGCGAACTAGGGTGCACGCCACAATTGGTTAACCGGCCTCCCTAGGTAAAGGTTTTAATTCCTATTGCCCCCTATTGAGGTCTTACTTTGAGGTCTGGTTTTTGCCTCGCTCTCTTTTTGTATATTTTTACACATTGTAGAAGAAATATAATTTTTCTTGTTGCTCGTACACATCTGATTTTAATTTTTCTTCGCACACATATAAATATCCTATTAGTACTTAATAATTTACTCACTTCTTCAACCCTTTTGTCCCTTCACTTACTTCACATGTATGTAATATCTTAACCATAATACTACTTCAAATACTTTTTGTTGTAAAGTCTGCTCTCCATTTTCTTCATATTTCTTCCATCTCTTTCCATTAACTGGTACATACCATCACCAACATATTTCTTCACCACATATGGTCCAGCTCATGTTATTTTTCCTTCTTCATTCCTCCTTGTTTACGGTAAGGTGGTACTTCGCTCATGACTAACTCTCCTTGCTGAAAGCCTTCCCTCTTAGACTTCTTCGCATATTTAAGTCCTTTTGTTCCTTCAACTCCCCTTTGAGTTAGATCAATAATACTCCCTTCTCCCTGTGAGGGTTTCCACTCTTATCATCTTCTTCTTCTTGTGTTATGAAGTGAACCATCAATCTTTCTCACCTCTTGCTTTCTTCTACATCTTTTTTCCAAACATTTCTTCTTTTGATTGCACGCGCTTCACTTTTATCCAGATCGATTTCATTACACGCCTTGGCTTCATTCGCGTCTCCTCTGATGACTCCTATACCTTGGGGTAATGGGAACTTAATACATTGATGATATGTTGATGCTACACCAAGGATACAATGTAACCACGACCTTCCAATCAATGCTCTGTATGGAGATTCGACATTTACAACACAAAATATTATTTCTGTAGTGATTGTGTTGAGAGGGACTCGCATAGTGATCTCTCATTTTGTCTTGTTGGCAGTTCCATTGAAGCCGTATATTTTGTAGGTTGACGGAATCAAATCTTCATCTTTTCCCCCCATTGTCTTATATGTATGATAGAATAGAATATCCACCAAACTCCCTGAGTCAATAAATATCCTATTTATTGCCCAGGTGACGTCTTCCTCATCTTCTCCTTTGTCCAATTTTTGTTTTGGTATTATCTCTAGCTTGACCACTAATGGACACTCATGGAGTTCGCCTCCTCCTGGTACTTCATCTGCGCTAAATGTTATTGGCTGCTTCTGTCATTCCTTGAGCTTTGGTATCTTTGCTAAATTCAGTATTTCTTTTCCTTCAGCATCTCTTGTGTATACACGACTCAAAACATTGTCGTGGAAGTCTTTTGTGCTTTTGAACGAATGTATTATTCAATTGCATTGCAGATTTTTGGCATTCGCTCCTATTTCTATTAAAAATGTATTTTTGCCTTTATCTACCCCTGTCAATTGGCCTCATGTTGTTGGTTGCGCTGGTGGTGGTGGAGGTAATGGCGTTGCTAAGAAGTGATTAAGCTTTCCTTGTCCAATCAGTCTTAATATTATTCTTTGAACATTCTTTCAGTTATTTGTTGTGTGGCCGTGGAAATGATGATAAGCACAAAACTCTTTACTTCTTCTTCCTGATGGTGGTTCTTGTCCAAGATTAGGTGGTGGTGTTATCTCCTCCATTAATATAACAACTTCCCAAACTTTCTCCACTGTTGTGTTAAGAGGTGGCATCCTGATCTCTTCATGGACTCTGTAATTTGCATGCTGGTTGTAATACCTCCTGCTCCCTCCATATCCGTCTCCATGATTATCGTATCTTGCCACTTTGTTGTTTCCTCCATTGTTGTTGTATTACCTATCTCTGTACTCTTGCTTGTACATTTCTTGGTCTCTGCTAATCATAACATCCTGCCTTTGTTGATCTTCTACGATTAAGTTTTCTTTGCTTCCCTACGAGGTATTCGCAACGGCATTTGCCATTCTTGGTAATAGACTTGCACTCCCTGTCTTTTCGCTTGTTACTGCAATCGGGTAAGACTCCATATCTCTATGTCTTTCTTCTAGCGCGATGTACTCCTCTTGGTACACACGTATCTCAGCCATCATTATTCTATCTTTCATTCTAAAGATCTGTGTAAATAACAAGTCAGTTGGTAACAACGCATTGATAAAGGCCAAGATAAGATTTCTTTCATCTACTTGTCCTGCCATTTCACTACTCATTGTCCTCTATCTGCTGGTTATATCTCGCAGGCTCTCGTTAATTCTCTTTCGCAGACAGAATGCTTTTACAATTCCTGGTCTTAGCATACTATTGCTGATGTATTACCCCAAGAAAAGACTTGTTTATGGGTGAAAATCGTTTCTGCTGATTTCGGTAATCTCGGTGGGTGAGTGAGAAACTGATTCAAACCCTAAACAAATGTGCTGCACGTGAGCACTTTATAGGTTCGAGAGATCGATCTGTACAAGTCCGGCCTAAACCAAGAAATGGTCGTTACGAGACTTGCTTCGGTCACAAAGTGGAGGAGAAGGGTTGATTTGGGGAGGGAAGCAAAGAAAGGTGTTGAGGAGAGTAGTATCTCGACTTGTATCAGAAAGTGAAAGCTTAGGAAGCTTGCAAGAGATGGAAGCTTTTGAGAGAGCTTGCAAAGTTGCCTTTCTGAGAGTGTAAGTGTAGTATATTTCTTCGACCGAGACTTGTTGTCTGGTGGAAATAGGTAAGACCTATTTATACAAGTCGAGATTGAAACGTACCCTGGCCTCATGAAGGAAGAGAGTAAAGGGTGAAATAATGGGAGGAGGTGGTAACCGCATGGTTTAATGGGCGAAAACGTTTTTCACCATTATTTCCTCTTTTATTTGACCGCTTTATTCCTTTTCACGCTTTCTTAATGTGAGCGTAGTGTACGCTGCATCTTTGTGACCGCCAAACCAAAACCCTAAAGAAGCATCCCCGTTTGTGTTGATGTCTCGAGTGTTGGTTGCATCTTGAGTGCAAGTGGCGCTGCTAGTGGCGCGTGTGGCATGTGCCAATGGCATGTGCGGAATGCCTTGGTGGTAGTTTGCACGGTTTGCAAGTTGGGCTACCAGCGTGTGTGCTTGGCATGTGCCGATGGCATGTGCGGAATGCCTTGGTGGTAGGTTGCACGGTTTGCAAGTTAGTCTACCAACGTGTGTGTTTGGCATGTGCTGATGGCATGTGCGGAATGCCTTGGTGGTAGGTTGCACGGTTTTCAAGTTAGGCTACCAGCGTGTGTGTTTGGCATGTGCCAATGGCATGTGCGGAATGCCTTGGTGGTAGGTTGCACGGTTTGCAAGTTAGGCTACCAGCGTGTGTGTTTGGCCTGTGCCAATGGCATGCGTGGCCATTAGGGCCGTGATTTTGCTAGGGAAACTAGCTAGCGAGCATGTTGTCATGTGCCAATGGCATGCATGGCCGTTGGGGCCGTGATTTCGCTAGGGAAACTAGCTAGCGAGCATGTTGGAATGTGCCAATGGCATGCATGGCCGTTAGGGCCGTGATTTTGCTAGGGAAACTAGCTAGCGAGCACGTTGGCATGTGCCAATGGCATGCGTGGCCGTTAGGGCCGTGATTTTGCTAGGGAAACTAGCTAGCGAGCATGTTGGCATGTGCCAATGGCATGCGTGGCCGTTAGGGCCGTGATTTTGCTAGGGAAACTAGCTAGCGAGCATGTTGGCATGTGCCAATGGCATGCGTGGCCGTTAGGGCCGTGATTTTGCTAGGGAAACTAGCTAGCGAGCACGTTGGCATGTGCCAATGGCATGCGTGGCCGTTAGGGCCGTGATTTCGCTAGGGAAACTAGCTAGCGGGCATGTTGGCATATGCCATTGGTGCGTACGGCCATGTTGACCTAGTTGCATGTTTTGCAAGCCTAGGGCGCTATGTTTGGCGTGGGCCAAAGGCATATCGGCTTGGAAGTATGGCTTGCGACACGTGTTGGCATGTGCCAATGGCACGTGCGGCCATGTTGACCTAGTTGCAAGTCTTGCAAGCCTAGGGCGCTATGTTTGGCATGGGCCAAAGGCATAGCGGCTCGGAAATATGGCTTGCGACACGTTTTGGCATGTGCCAATGGCACGTGCGGCCATGTTGACCTAGTTGAAAGTCTTGCAAGCCTAGGGCGCTATGTTTGGCGTGGGCCAAAGGCATAGCGGCTTGGAATTTGGCGTTGTTGCCATGGTGCGCGGGGGTGCGGCTTGGTTTGGCATGGTTGCCATGGTGCGAGAGTGCGGCTTGGCTTGGCATGGTTGCCATGGTGCGCGAGTATGCGGCTTGTTTTGGCATGGTTGCCATGGTGCGCAGAGTGCGGCTTGGTTTGGCATGGTTGCCATGGTGCGCAGAGTGCGGCTTGGTTTGGCATGGTTGCCATGGTGCGTGATGATGCGACTTGGTTTGGCATTGTTGCCATGGTGCGCAGATATGCGGCTTGGTTTGGCATTGTTGCCATGGTGCTGTGAGATGCGGCTTGGTTTGGCATTGTTGCCATGGTCGAATATGCGGCTTGGTTTGGCATTGTTGCCATGGTGCGCAGTATGCGGCTTGGTTTGGCATTGTTGCCATGGTGCGCAGTATGCGGCTTGGTTTGGCATTGTTGCCATGATGCGCAGGGTGCGGCTTGGTTTGGCATTGTTGCCATGGTGCGCATTATGCGACTTGGTTTGGCATTGTTGCCATGATGCGCAGGGTGCGGCTTGGTTTTGGAATTAGGGTCTGTGTTGAAAACCCTAATCTGGTATTTTGAAAAAATACCCCTATTAATTATTTACACGACGAGTTAAATGCTCTTAGTTAATGTGTTGCGGGTAACACTAGGTCATGGGGTTTTACGATTTTACCCCTTGTCTAAAAACCACCATCAACATTAAGTCCCCGCTTAGCTCGGAACAGGGCTTTGTTGCGAGGTAAGCATAAGATGGTGACAAACTATTAACAAGAAACCGTAAAGAAAATTGAAGGAGGCTTGTCGACCTTTTATAAATAGGATTCGGAATCCTTGCCTCCGGTAGTTTTTGCAACAAATCGGGAGGCTAGCACAATTGGTGGGGCCGGTGCGGCTTGGGCGACGTTGGGAAATTGACGCGAGTTTAGAAAGCGAGCGTGCTAGGCGGGTGGGACCGGCGCAAGGTGGGGAAGTCTGTGCGTGCTTGCTTGGTGAGACCGGGCGCAAGGTGTGGAAGCTATGCGTGTTTGCGAGGGCGTGACTTGGGCGGTCATTGGGAAGTCGGTGCAATTGGTGGGGAAGCTGTGCGTGCTTGCTGGTGAGACCGGCGCAAGGTGTGGAAGCTGTGCGTGCTTGCAGGCGTGACTTGGGCGGTCATTGGGAAGTCGGTGCAATTGGTGGGTCCGATGCAGCTTGGGCGACATTGGGAAGTTGGGCGAGTTGGAAAACTGAGCGTGCTAGCTGGTGGGACCGGCGCAAGGTGGGGAAGCTGTGCGTGCTTGCTGGTGAGGCCGGCGCAAGGTGTGGAAGTTGTGCGTGCTTGCAGGCGTGACTTGGGAGGTCATTGGGAAGTCGGTGCAATTGGTGGGGCCGATGCAGCTTGGGCGACATTGGGAAGTTGGGCGAGTTGGGAAAATGAGCGTGCTAGCTGGTGGGATCGGCGCAAGGTAGGGAAGCTGAGCGTGCTTGCTGGCGGGACCGACGCAACTTGGGCGGCATTGGGCGTTCTTGTGAGCCCGCACGATTTTTGGTAAAGGGAAATCCTTCCCTATTTCAGAATCTTCTTGCCCACATATATATAAAATCCCTTTCTCTCATCTTGCACCTTATTCCTTTCATCCTTTCCTACTAGTGGCAGAGTCACAAAGAAAAACCAGCTTCCAGATATGTCTTCCAGTACTTCTCTTGTTTCCCTTTTTATGTAGGTGTAAACCCTAAGAGCGGACATTTATATATTGCGCATATAATTTCTTGGCGTGTCTCTTGTAGAAAATATTGTATGTATGCGCCCAAGGGAAATATTGCATATATTATTCGAACCCGTAGGAAAGTGCTCCATATATAATTTTGAACCCGAAGAAGGATATTGCAGACGCACTTGAGCCCGTATAAAATACTGCGTATAATTCTGAACCCTGAAGCAAATATTGCGTGTGCAGTTTCGAACCCGTAGAGAATACTGTATATGAATCCTGAAGAAGAATACTGTATATGTGCTTCATATGACTTCGAACCCGTAGGAAATATCGCATATATGAATTTTCGGTCCTGAAATAAATACTGCGCGTGCAATTTTTGAACCCGTAGAAAAATGCTCCATATATAATTTTGAACCCGAAGAATGATACTGCAGACGCACTTGAGCCCGTATAAAATACTGCGTATATAATTTGAAACCTGAAGAAAATATCTTTGCGTGTGTATTTTTGAACCCCAAGAAGAAGATCTTTGCGTGTGTATTTTTGAACCCTGGAGAAAATACTGCGTGTGTATTTTTGAACCCTGGAAAAAATACTGCGTGTGTATTTTTGAACCCTGCAGAAAATACTGCGTGTGTATTTTTGAACCCTGGAGAAAATACGGCGTGTGTATTTTTGAACCCTGCAGAAAATACCGCGTGTGTATTTTTGAACCCTGCAGAAAATACCGCGTGTGTATTTTTGAACCCTAGAGAAAATACTGCGTGTGTATTTTTGAACCCGTAGAGAATGCTCCATATATAATTCTGAACCCGAAGAATGATACTGCGTGTGCATTTTTGAGCCAGTAAAGAATACGCCCTTTCTCTCTTTTTTTTTTTTTTTTTTTTTTTTTTCGTATTTCAGGTTTTCCTTTGTTGGGCGCGGTTATGTGTCAGGGAGATAATTTTGTCTTTCTCCGTGTGCAGATATCTTGTTACTAAGTTGTTATGAAGAAATCCGGTAAGATGTTACCTGAACAGAATTTCGCCTCATCGAAAGATGTCCATAGTTCCAAACCAAACACGGATGATGAATTCTTCGTCAAAAAACTTGCCTCTGCTCGGAAGAATCACCCAGGTTTCGTGCCAATTTTGTTAACCGGTGGTGAAGATGAAAAGAAGACACGTTCGGTTCGCCCAGAGAACACCATACGGTTCTGTCTTCATAAAGGGGTATATTCCTCTTCCAATATTGATTTCAGGATGTGCCAAAGCCCATTGCGTTCTTTTGATAGATGGGTTAAGTTCATGGTCTTTGTTTCAAGGGAGAGGATGGTCTTTGGAAGGGCGCAAGATGTTAGCGCTGGAAGGATGCAAATTGTTAGCACAGAGTGTGGTACTGTGGCTAGCATGCGCGTGCGGCATGTGTGCCTGGTATGTGCGTCCGGTAAGCGCGTCTGGTAAGCACGTCTAGTAAGCGCGTCTGGCAAGCGCTTCTTTTCTTTCTTCTTCTATTTCTTCTTTTGAAAAATGTCTAACTCAAGTTCGCAGGAGGAATCCGGTTCGGAGGATGATTCTGGGGTAGAGCCACACGAAAACTTGCCTTTGGTGACCACCGCTGGTGACTTGGAGATGGGCGTTAGCCAATTGCCGGGCACAGATGTGGCTCAAACGGCGGATGATTCTCTGATGGTTGCTGCCGTAGACATGGAAGAAGACCCTTTGCGAGTCGTGAGGCCAGGTGCAGGCGCCTTTTTGATCCTCCGTACTTGGTTCCTTATCCAGGTCATGTGCTAGTTGGCGGCTTCAGCGTGCCGGCTAAGCACGAGGCGTTGTACACCAGAATTTGGGAGAAGTACGGACATATGGCCACAACCAAGAAAGTCACTAGTCGATTTGCACTGGTTAAGCGTGTGGAAGAGGCTTTATCTTCCATCGAGGATATGCGTGAGGTGGTGGTCACACCGTTTTCGAAGACGTTATTGCCGACTGGGAGCACCATCGCGACGTGTGCGTAGAAAAGGAGTTCAACACTTCGTGGTTTGTCGAAGGCCTTGCTGAGATCCAAAAGTTGAAAGATGCAGCAATCGAAAGCCTTTCCGCCGAGGAGATTGCACGACAGGAGGTGGAACTCGAAAAGCTTTCCAAGATGTTGACTATAAAGAGAGCGGCTCTTGAAGATGCAAAGTTGACTTTTTCCAAGAAGAGCAGACTTTTGTTGGATGATTTTCCTTGAACGTTTCTCTGTTGATCTTTCATTTAGGTTCTTTTTTTTTTTTTTTTTTGAAAGACATATTGGATGTCTGGTTCAAAGCTTGACCTTTGATAGACGGTGGTAGCTTTTTTGGGTGTTGGATTATTTAAGGATGAATGGTTTTGATAATATGACTCGATTATGTTTTTGGAAAGGAATATTGCTTCTATGAGAGTGTGTGCTAGCAATTGGCACAAGACTCAAAGTAGCATGACGGTTTTACTAGGAACCTAAAAATAGATTGTATATCTTGCGCGATCTAAATTTACTCACTTCATAGGTTTTGTGAACACGCCCCTCTCGTGTAAAAGGCGGCTTTCTTTGGTAGCATCGTCGCAAGTCCCCAATCGTTGATAGCATCTTGGCGAGTCCCCGTTTTCTCGTGTAGTTTTTGCAACCGGTAACCGGGTCGTCTGGTAGTTGAGTCGGATCGAGTGGTAGCATCTTGGCAAGTCCCGGTTTCTTGTGTAGTTTTAACAACCGATAACCGGGTTGTTCGGGCGGTTGAGTCTGACCGAGTCGCAAGTCCCCAATCGCTGGTAGCATCTTCAACGAGTCCCTGGTTTTCATGTGTAGTTTTACAACCGGTAATCGGGCGTCTACTGATTGAGTCGGATTGAGCGGTAGCATCTTGGCAAGTCCCGAGTTTTCTCGTGTAGTTTTACGACTAGTAACCGGGTTGTCACGGTAGTTGCGTCGGATTGAGTCGCCTTCCCCCACCATCTTGACATCTGGGGTCGAAGAACGAGATCGACGGTCGACATTGTAGCCGATAGATCAATCCTCCCATTGTGGTCGCCAATTGTTTATGGGTGAAAATCGTTTCGCTGATTTCGGTAATCTCGGTGGGTGAGTGAGAAACTGATTCAAACCCTAAACAAATGTGCCGCACGTGAGCACTTTATAGGTTCGAGAGATCGATCCGTACAAGTCCGCCTAAACAAAGAAATGGCCGTTCCGGACTTGCTTCGGTCACAAAGTGGAGGAGAAGGGTTGATTTGGGGAGGGAAGCAAAGAAAGGTGTTGAGGAGAGTAGTATCTCGACTTGTATCGAAGAAAGTGAAAGCTTAGGAAGCTTGCAAGAGATGGAAGCTTTTGAGAGAGCTTGCAAAGTTGCCTTTCTGAGAGTGTAAGTGTAGTATATTTCTCCTGACCGAGACTTGTTGTCTGGTGGAAATAGGTAAGACCTATTTATACAAGTCGAGATTGAAACGTACCCTGGCCTCATGAAGGAAGAGAGTAAAGGGTGAAATAATGGGAGGAGGTGGTAACCGCATGGTTTAATGGGCGAAAACGTTTTTCACCATTATTTCCTCTTTTATTTGACCGCTTTATTCCTTTTCACGCTTTCTCAATGTGAGCGTAGTGTACGCTGCATGTTGTGACCGCCAAACCAAAACCCTAAAGAAACATCCCCCAATTTGTGTCGATGTCTCGAGTGTTGGTTGCATCTTGAGTGCAAGTGGCGCTGCTAGTGGCGCGTGTGGCATGTGCGGAATGCCTTGGTGGTAGGTTGCACGGTTTGCAAGTTAGGTTACCAGCGTGTGTGTTTGGCATGTGCCAATGGCATGTGCGGAATGCCTTGGTGGTAGGTTGCACGGTTTGCAAGTTAGGTTACCAGCGTGTGTGTTTGGCATGTGTTAATGGCATGTGCGGAATGCCTTGGTGGTAGGTTGCACGGTTTGCACGTTAGGCTACCAGCGTGTGTGTTTGGCATGTGCCAATGGCACGTGCGGCCATGCTGACCTAGTTGCAAGTCTTGCAAATCTAGGGCGCTATATTTGGCGTGGGCCAAAGGCATAGCGGCTTAGAAATATGGCTTGCGGCACGTGTTGGCATGTGCCAATGGCACGCGCGGCCATGTTGACCTAGTTGCAAGTCTTGCAAACCTAGGGCGATATATTTGGCGTAGGCCAAAGGCATAGCGGCTTGGTAATATGGCTTGCGGCACGTGTTGGCATGTGCCAATGGCACGTGCGGCCATGTTGACCTAGTTGCAAGTCTTGCAAACCTAGGGCGCTATATTTGGCGTAGGCCAAAGGCATAGCGGCTTGGAAATATGGCTTGCGGCACGTGTTGGCATGTGCCAATGGCACGTGCGGCCATGTTGACATAGTTGCAAGTCTTGCAAACCTAGGGCGCTATATTGGGCGTGGGCCAAAGGCCTAGCGGCTTGGAAATATGGCTTGCGGCACGTGTTGGCATGTGCCAATGACACGTGCGGCCATGTTGACCTAGTTGCAAGTCTTGCAAACCTAGGGCGCTATATTTGGCGTGGGCCAAAGGCATAGCGGCTTGGAAATATGGCTTGCGGCACGTGTTGGCATGTGCCAATGGCACGTGCGGCCATGTTGACCTAGTTGCAAGTCTTGCAAACCTATGGCGCTATGTTGGGCGTGGGCCAAAGGCCTAGCGGCTTGGAAATATGGCTTGCGGCACGTGTTGGCATGTGCCAATGGCAAGTGAGGCCATGTTGACCTAGTTGCAAGTCTTGCAAACCTAGGGCGCTATGTTGGGCGTGGGCCAAAGGCCTAGCGGCTTGGAAATATGGCTTGCGGCACGTGTTGGCATGTGCCAATGGCACGTGCGGCCATGTTGACCTAGTTGCAAGTCTTGCAAACCTAGGGCGCTATATTTGGCGTGGGCCAAAGCCATAGCGGCTTGGCATTGCTGCCATGGTGCGCAGGGTTCGGCTTGGTTTGGCATTGTTGCCATGGCGCGCAGGATGCGGCTTGGTTTGGCATTGTTGCCATGGTGCGCGGGTGCGGCTTGGTTTGGCATTGTTGCCATGGTGCGCAGGTGCGGCTTGGTTTGGCATAGTTGCCATGGTGCACAAGATGCGGCTTGGTTTGGCATTGTTGCCATGGTGCGCAGTGGTGCGGCTTGGTTTGGCATAGTTGCCATGGTGCGCGATATGCGGCTTGGTTTGGCATTGTTTGCCATGATGCGCGATGATGCGGCTTGGTTTGGCATTGTTGCCATGGTGCGCAGATATGCGGCTTGGTTTGGCATTCTTTGCCATGATGCGCTGTGAGATGCGGCTTGGTTTGGCATTGTTGCCATGGTGCGTGAGATGCGGCTTGGTTTGGCATTCTTTGCCATGATGCTTGAGATGCGGCTTGGTTTGGCATCATTGCCATGATGCGCAGTGGTGCGGCTTGGTTTTGGAATTAGGGTTACGTGTTGAAAACCTAATCGGTATTTTGAAAAAATACCCCTATTAATTATTTACACCTGAGTTAAATGCTCTTAGTTAATGTGTTGCGGGTAACACTAGGTCATGGGTTTTACGATTTTACCCCTTGTCTAAAAACCACCATCAACAGTAAGTTTATGAAAACTAAACCTAAAACTTGTTCAAACTAAAATTTCCTTTCTTAATGAAAACTGAATTTTGAGAAAATAATTGAAATCTTTTACGAAAACAAGAACAATAATAAATTTTTCAAAAAGAAAATCAACTTAAAATTTTCACAAACAGGCACAATCCCCTTCTCAAGATGTATTCTAGCGCCAAAATGTAGTAGTGGAAAATCCTACTACTACACCCCTTAAACAATCTATATAGTGAATTATGAAATCATTGTGAAGAACACTTAAAGAGATTTTTATTAAGTATAGAAATCAATACAAAGAAGATAAAACCCTAACTTGGGAAGCAAATAACTTTCTCTCTCCTAAAGTGCTATCTCAACTCTCAAAAAAATCTCTCCTTTACACAAGGGTGGCTGGTCCTATATATAGAGATTTTACATAGTGGAGGACAGCTAACAAAACCCCTATTTTCGGATCTCTTGTGCGATGTCTTTGCGCCCTTGTATCGGGTCTTCTCGCGCGTGCTCCTCAACTTCGTATAGATTCCACACTTTATCCGTGACTTTGTGACGTCACTGATTCCGTCATTTAGGATATGCAATGTGCGAATACCATTCGTCCCTTTTCAATTCAGTTACTTCGCATGATTTATGGGCTATGCAATATTTAACCCCTACAGTCTTCAAATTTCTTTAATAAACATCGACATTTTCACCGTCGAAGCTTTTGGTTTTTTTCAATTCATCTACCAAATGCAACCAAACTTCAGAGATTCGTGGGTTTTGCCGGACCAAATCTGGAGTTTCGAGCTATTGGAAGTGTTGATGATAAGATCGGTGAGACTCATAAATGCTTACTCGGATGCCGTTCATTATTATGGTGAAATCTTGGAGGTAACTTTATTTACTATATTTTATCCCACTTAAGGCTAAGTGCCATAATCAAGAGCAAAAGTTAAAAAAAACTCAAAATGTTACGTTTCGGTTAACAATACCAGTTTATTATCTTCCGAGTTAGTCCATCAAAAGAAAGAAACAAAAAAATCTTCCCGTTTTGGCACTACTCCTATGATCCGATGATTTCTATCTAAATGGCTTCTTTTATTTTGTTTAACACAATAGAAGAACCTGACTATAGTTATAGAGGAACCATCACACAAACGACCCAAGTGAAACGCCAGTGGTTCTTCAACTCAAAACTAACAAGGATTTTAACAAATTTTAAACCCAAATCAAAAATATACGCATGCATTAATTCAGTATCCAACAACTTTATCGTTCACGATCATATACAACTTGCAAGATCCAAAGCGACTGAAATAGAAAAAATGAAAAGAAGCATGGTGAAAATTTGGTAAGCTAACAGAAACCCAATAACGCAACAATAATGTGGTAAGGCAACTAAATGAGTAAGGCATGCAACACTTAAGGCTTAAGATTCTTAAGGCACATGGTAAGGTAACACATGTATAACTGACAAGCATATCATCACTTGGCGTGGTTTAGTTTGATCAGAGGTTCTATCAAGCACCAAAATATGTATGAATGTAACACTAACAACATTTATAGATAATGTAAATCAAACTAAATATTTGTAAATAAAAGCCACAAAGAAAATTTTCTATTTAATTAACAATATGAATACACCCTCAATTCAAATTTCTCCAACCAAAACCAATTACATACTTTGTCCCAATCCTACTGCTAAATAATAACCAGATATGATACCCAATTAAACACCTTCAAAAATCCCTAAACCAGTGATTACCATTTATCCTTTTACATGATACCCAATTTTGGAGGTGAGGTCTAGTAGAACCGTATGTTTACATTGGTTAAGGGTTTGATATTGATTAGGAAAGATTATTGTGAACTTACAGAGACCATGAGTATATGTACTCGACCCTTTCAACTCTCTCATTCACACGTACACCTCACACACGCACATACAAAGTACTCTCACACTATTATCCCCCCTCAAGTTCAAGGTGCCTTCCAAAGGACATTGAACTTGCACTAAAACACGCACATACAAAGTACTCTCACATAAAAAAAAAAAAGGAAAAACAATAGTTGCGAGTAGTTACACTAAGACCAAGACAAAGTGTGAGCGACTGTAGTTGGAGATGCAGTAGTAGTAGGCGTAGCATGCTGGCAGTTGGTATTGTAGGAGTAGGTGCATAGACAAGAGTTGTACTTGTACCTTGTATTGCAGATAGAAACTGAAAAAGAGAAGTTGGACTAGCACTTGTAGACGAGAGCTGCATCAAACTATTGTAGCAAAATACTCTATATGATAAAAGTACTCTGCACACACTCTGCAAAACATGAACTCAAAGTCTGTGCAGTTGAAGAAGTTAAAAATCTTCCCAAGCAAGAAAATTATATCTCCAATGAAGACCATGGACTGAAGGAAGCACCCCAAGTATATAAATATCAGAGTCAGCAGCAACATCAATAGAAGTAGAAGGCCAGAAGCAATAGTTGCAGGGTAAGAATTGGCATTAAGAAGCAGCAGGCTAGTAATTGAATAAGCAGTTGGTGTAGAAACATTGAAGCACAACAACCACCATAGTTGAGTACACACAAGTTCAGAAACATTCAGCACTAGAAACTATGAGAAGTAAGAATGAATTTCCATACAACAACTGAACTCTAGCAACATAACCACCCTCAACTCTCGTAATCACCAACTTGGATATACAAATTTTTCTTCTCTTGACAATATATATAACCATCATCTTGTAAGAGATAAGCTTGCCAATATAACACAGTGAGATCTCCTCAGCATTATTCAAAGAACTTATTAAAGCACCATTGTTATTAAGCAAACATAAAGACCTAACTAAGATAGAGAGTGAACAACAGGTTGCATACTCCAAATATATGCAAACTTAGCAGCAGGTTGCATACAAAATCATAAGCAAACTCAACAAACATAACTTCAACTCAAAATCGAATCCGTAGATTATACCCATAAGCAAAACTCAAATTCCATACCTCATATCTAGCTCTATCATCTCACACACGCAGAAGATAATCAACACCATACATTAGGTGAGGACTGAGATGAAGTAAAGAAGATGAATGAAACTTAATAAAGCAAATTAAGCATCCAGTGCAGCAAATATTCAGTAACAGAGGCCTTGGATGTTCAACTGCACAATTTAAGAATGTTCCCTAACTCTTTGATAGTAGAAACACACACGAACAGCGTAACATCAACCAATTTTCAGCAACAGTAATCTTCACATCCAAAATAAACATAGAATGCTTCCTCTAACCCCTTAGGCAGCATAGGCAAAACTAATTGATGATGCGAATCTAAGATGAAGATGAAATTGAACTTTGAAGATGAATTGAGTTTGAACTGAACACATGAATTAGAGCTGAAGTAATCAAAAAATTGAGATAGAGATTACCAGCGTCGTTTTCGTCATCCAATTAAGCTATGAAACCAACCGAAATCCAAATCGGAGATGATAAATCGCCATGAACACGATTGAGGAGACCAAAATCCAGATCTAGAACATGCTGGATTATGTTGTTGTTGAAGTATCAGATTCGAAACATAAACCCTAATTCTTACCTAAACACACCATTAATGGAAGAAGATGATGATGATATCTATTGCTAAAGAAGCAGAGAACTCAGATCTATGAATTTGGTCTTTTAAGAGCAAAACTCGGATCAACTTTACATGAATCCTTGTTGATTTCATTTCCGAATCAACATTTTAAATCTCTGAATCATAACAGCAGAAGAAGTTGATGATGAATTAATGATGAAGATGGTGGTTGGGATGATTGGTGATGATGAAATAATGGTGGTGTTGGTGAAAAAAAATCACAGGCTAGGATCAATTACCCTCAGAAATTTTAATTTCTGAGTCTGATACCATAGTAGAACCGTATGTTTACATTGGTTAAGGGTTTGATATTGATTAGGAAAGATTATTGTGAACTTACAGAGACCATGAGTATATGTACTCGACCCTTTCAACTCTCTCATTCACACGTACACCTCACACACGCACATACAAAGTACTCTCACACTATTAAGGTCGTTAATGAAGAACCGATCTACTTCTACAAATCTAAACTCTGAAGTGGAAAATGGCCTTCAGATCTAGAAGTGAACAATCAGCCCAGAACTGCTTAGAAAAACGCAAAACATTTTTGTTAGTATTGATGACTAAGACAATGAACATATCAAATAACACCATTATTTTACATATCTTACTTGTTAATTAAACAGACACTGATGTTGCTTCTTGACAAGATAACAAGATATGCAAAAAAAAATTAGATTTGAGAGGAAAAGTCATTATGACAATTTTAAAGATTTGTGACTCTTTTCTTTGATCTCCAACGTAGTATGTGTAAATCTTCCATCTTCATCAAAACAAAACTACTTTCATCATAGCTCCTTCCCATCTGATTCTGGATACGACAGTAGATTAGTAGCCGCCTCACTCTCACTGCTAGCCTCACTCTCTGGATAAAAACTTGTAATGAAATTGTAGGGTTTTGGTGATTTATATGGATATTTGTTTGATTTACTAAAATACCCTTAAACTGATCACAATGTTGCAGACCAGTGTGCAAGCCCAGTTATTCTAATTCCTAGGACCTCCACTGCTGTGCTTGTGACACTTCGGTGTAGATGTTGAGGATGGAACCCAGGCAGGAGCACCAAGAATCACGGTTGTGTTCAGATGAGTTCCAAAATCACTGACTGGATGGTGGTTTTCCTTGATTAATCGTCTTGTTCGTGTAAGTTTGTCTCGGGTGGTAACTTTTGCTATACCTGAAAATTTTAGTTCATTCAAGTCTAACAAAGTCAACCAAGGTCAACCCTAAGTCTAGGTACTAGTTGGAATTTTGCTGACGGCTTGCTGTATGCAGTAGCCTAATCAAATATGTGAGTATTTGATGAGTTAGACAGTAGCCACCATATACCAACTGTCTCCGTTGATAACCAAGAAATAGGATATTATCCAACTTAGCATTGGAAATTCCAATCTTTACTTCAATTCTTATGCTCTGAAAAACATATGCAAGATGTCCAAATTCCATTCCAACTATAAAACAAATGTCAAACAAGATTGATAGAACACGGTGAAAACAAAATGATGACTACTCAAATAACCATTTTCATCCTCGGCATACCAATTACACTGCTCTGTACAACTTCTCTGGCGCATAAAAATGCTCAATATACTTTAAGGGGTTGCATCCTCATCATCTGCTTGGGCCAAATTTTTTTTTTTTTCATTATCTGCATGGACCTGTAAAGATAAAGTACCAATTGCATAAAATGGACAAGAGGCTGCGCATATTATATAATACCTTGGTTCTCTCAGTGCTCCACCATGTAGTGAGCAAGTTATCTGGACCATTCTTAGCAAGGTATTTCTTTTCAAAAACAAATATGCGTATAATTGTAGTAATGGTGTGTGTATTCGGTATAACGTGATGAATGGCTATGATTTAGCAGGTGAGAGATATCTCCAAACAACAAGTAGCTGCACTAAAATCAGCATTGGATAAATCGCTGCAAGGCCTCTACAGCGAGTAGAAGCTTGGAAATAGTAAAGGCACACTGAATAGTCACGAATTCTTTTACTAATAATCATATTATTGGTTCTGTTAGGGGTTGTTTGAGTTTACAGTTGGAGGGTCATTTAAAGAAATTGTCATCTAGGTTTGCGGTTTCCAGTCGAGAGCTCGTACAAACTGCTGAATTGGAAAATACAAACACATATTTCAGATACATTGTCTCTGTTACGACTCCACCATATGTACTGAGAAGGTCACATGGACAATCCTCGAACAGGTATATTTTTTACAAAATATACATGTACCATGTACGCATATGCAAGTGCACACATTTAAACATATACAGATACACGGTTGACACCGATTGACGATGCAGGTGAGAGAGATGTCGAAAGAGCTAGTAGCTTCTCTAAGAACTGTGATGAGTAAAGAAAAGAACACTAAATGCAAGACCAACACAGCCATTGTGGAGTTGTATGTTATATAACATCTTTCTGGAAAAATAATTAGTCCATTCTATTTACGAAACATCCCTTTTGCACCAATATTTTTGGAAAAAAATCAAAGAATATTAGGATTTATCATTCTTGTTTAAAGAGACCAGATCAAGACCACTGGCGCCATTGTGCTGAAATGATCCATCTAACTGGTATTTTCAAGTCCATGACTTCTTCCTATCTTTGAAAAAAAAAATCTCCTGTATCAAGCCATGAATATATTGATAGACTAAGCAATTAAGCTGGTCAAATGATTTCTTGTAGTGGCCGTCATAATAACTATTAGACTATGCATATATTGGATTATAAACATATTTAATGATATGCTTCAAAGCCACCTTGCATCCAAGACTGGGTACTGGCTTTGACATGATCATAAAGATGTGTTAGTTTGTGATACGATGTTCTGCATCTGAAAAAACTCACACGGAACTGCTTTTCTTGAGCAAAGCTTTTTGAGTTCAATCTCACTTTCAAATTAAAATATGTTATCTAAAGAAAAGGATTAGCAATTTCAGTGATACTGTTTCCAGTGGGTCAATAATGTGTTTAGAATTTAGAGTCCGGTCTTTAAATACTAGTATGAGATACAATCAAAACCAAAACCAAAACTAATATACGAGATTCAAAACTCCCAAATCCAGTGATTACCAATATACGATATCTTAAACTGCATGAAGCTTTATCATTTTAGAATTCCACAGTAGATTATACCCAATTTTGGAGGTGAGGTCACTACTCAACAACTGATCTTCTCTTGCAGCTAAAGAATGTGTACTGGTGGTTGGTGAACTTCAGATATCAGATTGATATTATCAACCCAACACTGGTTAGAAAGACGCAAAGCATGTTAATATTGATGGAAGAGCTAAGACGATGAAAATATATCAAACAACACGATTATTGTACAGATATTACCTGAAAGGAAATGATGGAGGCTGCCTACAGAATATCCCATGGAGCCAAAAACTTATATCTGAGAGGAAAAGTCATTATGACAATTTTTTCAAATATTTGTGTCTGTCTTCTTTTTAATCTCCAAGGTAGTATGTGTAAATATTTCCACATCAAACCAAAACTACTTACATCATAGCTCCTCCCCATCTGATTCTAAGAACGGCAGGAAGAAGAACTCTGGTTACTGGCCGCCTCACTCACACTTCAAGTCTCACTATCTGTATAAAATGCTAGGGTTTTGGTGATTTATAAGGAAGCTAGTATGATTTACTAAAATACCCTTGAATTGATCACATTGTTGCACCCCAATATGCAAGCCCATACAAGTCTAAGAGGGTGTTTCTGATTTTACTGGTCATTGTGTCAGCTCGGACTCATCAGTTGGCTGAGTTATCTGAATCTGATCCGGTTGAAATTTTGCTGACTGCTAGCCGTATGCAGTATTGTCCTTTCACAAGTATCCTCAAATCTGACTCTGAGAAATTGAGCTGGACACCAAATACCAACTTTGATAGTTGATAACAAAGTAATTATGGGATATCCAACTTTTCAAGAACAATGTCTTTAGCATTGGAAATTCCAACCATTACTTCAATTCCAAACTATAAAACCCAATGTCAAACAAGATTGATTGAACACATAGAAAACAAGCGATACTCAGGTAACCATTTGCATCCTCGATGTAGCAATTACACTGCTCTGTGCAACTTCTTTCGCGCGTAAGATTGCTGGTAGTGTTTTAACAGTCCATAAGCTTGTCAGCACGAACTCTATTCAATACGCTCATGATTGAGCACGGTCTGTTGTTTATGTATACTAATGTTTAATTTCTTTAAAATGTTTTCAGAAGTTGTATACAACGGCTGTCCAATTAGGCCTTTCAGGTTCATGATGATTAAAGGCAAATATTTTTGTATGCAAATATAAAAGAAGCCAAAAAAAAAAAAAAAAAAAAAAAAACTATCTATGCTATCCTTCCTTATTTTAATACATGTATAATATTGACAATCAGGGTTCTATCAAGCACCAAAATACTAGTAATGTAACACTAGAAACATTTACAAATGAAGTAAATCAAACTAACTACGAAGGCAAATGAAAGATAAGCTCTGAAGGCAAAGTTACAAATACAACACTACCCGGATCAGATATGATTAATTACACCCTTAATTCATATTTCTCCAACCAAAACCAGTTACATACTCTTTGTCTCAATACCCTTGCTTAATAACTAGATACAAATTCACACTCAAGCAATCAAAAAACTTCAAAAATCCCAAATCCAGTGATTACCAATATATGAGATCTTAAACATACATTCCGAAGCTTTACCATTAATCCCTTTAGCAGTAGATTACCGATACATGATACCCAATTTTGCAGCTTACGAATCTGTAGTTGATGAACATAAGATCTCAGGGTGACATTATTCCCCAACACTGGTTAGAAAAACACAAAACATGAATGTTAATATTGATGGCAGATCTAAGACAATGAAAATCTCATAAAACACCAGATTTTACCTGAAAATCAAACAGAAACCCAGGCTGTTGAAAATGACGAGATAAAAAGGCCTGCCGGATAACTTAGATTTGAGAGGAAAAGTCATTATGACAATTTCAAAGATTTGTGTCTCATTTCTCTTTAATCTCCAAGGTAGTATGTGTAAATCTTCCACCATCAAACTAAAACTACTTGCATCATAATTCCCCATTTGATCTGATTCTAGGAACGGCAGGAAGAACTCCAGTTACTCTGGCCGCCTCACTCTCACTCACTCTTTGTATAACTTGTAATGAAGTTGTAGGGTTTTGGTGATTTATAGGGAAGTTTATTTGATTTACTAAAATACCCTTAGACAATTCTAATGTTGTAGCCCAGTGGGAGGCCTAGTTATTACAATTTCTAGAACATCTACTGACTACTGTGTTTGTGAAACAGGATTATGGTGTAGATGAAGAGGTTGAGGAATGAGGATGGAACTCAGGCTGTAGGTATAACCGAGATTCATAGATGCAATGTACTTTGGGTGCGGGGTTACAGGCGAAGACGGAACAAGTTGGACATCGCATGTAACACCTTAATACATTTTTCTTTTTGCTAGAGATTGATTGCCGATGGTTAAATATATTTCTTGGTTGCTGGGAATGGTGGTTTTCCTTGATTGATCGTCGTGTTCGCGTAACTTGATATAGGGCAGTCTCAATATCAGGGAAGCCATGGGCAGGTCGAAATACTGAACCAGACATATATCTTGCACCACTTTTTGGAAAAGAATCAAAGAATATCCAGATTTATGTTTCTTGGTTAAGGAGACCTGTCCTGATTAAGACTCGACTAAGCAATTAAGCTGGTCAAATGATTTCTTTATAATGTCGGCAGCCATCATAAAACTACTGTACTACATATGGCAAAGTAGACTAAACAAGATCTTAAACACAGGAACCATGACACAGACGACCGCTGGTGGTTCTTCAACTCAAAACTAACATGGATTTTAACAAATTTCAAACTCAAACAGAAAATATACACATGCATTAATTCAGTATCCAACAACTTCACGATCATTTACAACTTGCACGATCCAAAGCGAGTGAAATAGAAAAAATGAAAACAAGCATGGTGAAAATTTGGTAAGCTAACAGAACCCCAACAACGCAACAATGATGTGGTAAGCCAACAGATTCCGGCAATGCAACAATTGATGCTAAATGAGTAGGGCATGCAACACTCAATGCTTAATATGCTAAAGGCACATGGTAAGGTAATAGTATATGTATAACTGATCATCACTTGGCTTGGTTTAGTTTGATCAGAGGTTCTGTCAAGCACCAAAATATGTATGAATGTAAAACTAACAACATTTAAAGTAAATCAAACTAAATATATATATATTTGTAAATAAGAGCCACAATGAAAATTTTCTCTTTAATATTGACAATTGAAAGGTAAGCTCTGAAGAGTGATCTTTCTATATGTTCAGTACATGAATACACCCTCAATTAAAATTTCTCCGACCAAAACAAATTATATACTTTGCCCCCAAATACTGTTGCTTAATAATTAGATACAATCAAACAACTTCAAAATCTTTAATACAGTGCATGATTGCCAAGATCTTAAACTTTCTGAAGCTTTACCATTAATCATTTTAGAACTCAGCGGCAGATTACCCATACATGATACCCAATTTCGGACGTGAGGTCAGTGATCAGCAACAACCACTTCTGCAGCTTTAGACTCTGAACTGGATATAAATGGCCTTCAGATCTCAATGTGAACCATTGTCCAATCACTGCTTAGAAAAACACAAAACATGAATGTTAATATTGATGGCTAAGACAATTAAAATATTAAACAATACCCATTATTTTACAGATCTTACCGGAAAAACAAAAAGGAGACTGGTACTGCTACACAAAAAAATTATATGCGAGAGGAGAAGTCATTATGATAATTTTTTCAAAGATTTGTGTCTCACTTCTCTTTGATCTCCAAGGTATTATGTTTAAATCTTCCCACATCTGATCCTGGAATGGAATCGGCAGGAGGAACTCCAGTTAGTGGCCGCCTCACTCACACTGCTAGTCTCACTCTCTGTCTAAAACTTCTGATAAAGTGTAGGGTTTTGGTGATTTATAAGGAAGTTTGTATGATTTACTAAAATATCCTTGAATTGATCACATTGTTGCAGCCCAATGTGCAAGCCCATTGCAGTCATTGCAATTTCTGAATTTACTAAGAACCATTTTTTGGGACCATGGTTCTATTTTTAGTAAGACATTTAGAAGTAAATCTGGGTCACCCCTTATCTTGATATTTCTATTAATACCTAAATTACCCTCCTGATTAATTTTGGGTAATGATTAGTTAGTGTTAATAATAGTTAGTGTAATGATTAGTGAAATGATTAAGTTAAAGATAATTAGTGAGATTAAAAAATCAGATGGGTTTTTTTTTAAAAAGAAATAGAATTATTGAGAGAGTAAAGTTAGAGAAGATGAAGAAGTAAAACATAGATTTTACCAACCATAACCGGAGGAAGAGTATTTGGGTACCCAGGTATGCTTCAAACTTAGATAATGTTGGTTGAATTGATCCAAAATTTCAAAAAAATGTAAAATTTTAAGTAGATTTGGGCTTGTTCGGTTACCTTATGTGAAGAACATGTAACCGAACACATCTGAAAGTGTAGTTCGGTTACTTTTTCCAAACACGCAGGTTACCGAACTCGCTCTTAATGGAGGTTTTTAGTCGTTCGGTTAACACGCAGGTTACCGAACTTTGTTTATAGGATTTACAGAGTAATGTTCGGTGTGCCCGCAATGTTGCAGCCCAGTGTGCAAGCCCAGTTATTACAATTCTAGAACCTCTACTGACTAATGTGTTTGTGAAACTGGATTATGGTGTAGATGAGGTTGTAACTCAGGCTGTAGGTATCTCCGAGATTCACAGATGCAATGTACTTCGGGTGCGGGGTTACAGGCGAAGACGAAACAAGTTGGACATCGCATGTAACACCTTAATATATTTTTCTTTTTGCTAGAGATTGATTGCCGATGGTTTAATATATTTATTTCTTTCATTCTTGAATTCTTGGTTGCTGGGAATGGTGGTTTTCCATGATTGATCGTCGTGTTCGCGTAACTTTATCTCTCTCTGTGATAACTTTTGATCCAGCTGAAAATGTAGTTCAAGTCAAGTCTAACATAGTCAACCAAGGTCAACGCTAAAGTCTAGGTACTAAATGGAATTTTGCTGACAGTTGTCCAACCATGGAATTTTGTTGGCAATGGACATGCATGGCTGAAATTCTGAGCTACCTCCTAACAGTTGTCTAACTATGTCGCTCCCTCCCTTAGGACTTCTATTCAATCTGCCACAGTGCCTTGGTCGCATCTGTAAATGGTAAACGGCTTCTTTATGCACGTATTTATCAGCTTCAAGAATGAAGGATCCGCAGCACTGTCAATATATACAAGATTTATTCCATAAAATCTTCAAATTTCTTAAATCAACATCTACATTTTCACTGGGGAAGCTTTCGGTTTTTTTCAACTCCTCTGCCAAACGCAACCAAAGTTTAGAGATTCGTGGGTTTTGCCAGACCAAATCTGGAGTTTCCTAAGATTGGTGAAACTCGTAAATGCTTACTGTCAGATTTACGGAAACAAGTCATGGATACCGTTCATTCTTACGGTGAAATCTTGGACCTAATTTATTTTATAGTATATCCCACTTATGCTAAAAGCCAAAATCAAGAGCAAAAATTAAAACAAATTCAAAATGTTACGTTTTGGTTAACAATACATGTTTATTATCTTCCGAGTGCATACGTGCTTGGGGAGAAAACCCTTAAGCACTACTCGTATGATCCGAGTTCTATCTAAATAGCGGACACAAGGGTCCGGACATGTGGGCAACTTTAGATCCATCATTCGTTCAAAGTTGCGCTTATAAGGGAAGAAATCACAATTGCTTCCGGTTTTCATTGGGACCCTTGTGTAAAAATTGCTTCCGGTTTTCATTGCAGTAAACATTGTTCCCTTCACTCGTTATATGCTAGTGATGTTTCCGGTTTTCATTGGGACCTAAAAATCAAGAGAAGGAGGCTTTATGATGCTGAAATATCTGAGCTCACTTCCGTTCTCCAATTGCTCGATGTCGTGGTGTTTTCACCTGATGTGGAGGATGAATTGGTTTGGGTGGGAGACAAATCTGGGGAGTTTACAGTTAAGTCTGCCTATTTGAAGGATACCAATGACTCTTCTACCGTCTCTTTCCCTCGTAAGAAAATATTGTCCACTTATTGGCCTCATAAGGTAGGATTTTTTCTATGGCAATTGGTTCAAGATAGGCTCCCAACTATCGATAACCTGCAACGAAGGAACTGTGCAATAGTTTCCTTCGCTGGCAACCCTTCACCAACCTTGTGCTCTCTTTGTAACATGGTTACGGAAACTAGTACTCATCTCTTTTGGGAGTGCTTATTTTCTAAACACATCTGGTCTTACTTTTGTACTCAGGCTAACACTCAATTGCCTTGTTTCAATAGTTTACTTGAACTGTTTAAGAACTGGGCTGTCTACAAAGGTCTTGCCTTGTCTAAATCGGTGTGGAAATGCTTGCCTGCTAGCATTTGTTGGAGCATTTGGTTGGAGAGGAATTCGCGTTGTTTCAATGGGAAGAAGAGAGGGTTGGACGTTGTTATCACTGACGCTAAAGTGAGCGCTTTCCACTGGGCTGCAGTCAAGACGAAAACAACTAATCTCTATCTTCAGGATGTTATCTCAAACTGGAAGACTCTCTTATTTGATCCTCCTTAGATTGATTGTCTGGTTTGGTTGTAATCTTGGGTTTTTTCTTTTGTTCTTTTCCCATTTTTTCTCCCTGCTTGGTGGCTAGCTTTTGAGCTGTTCTGTAATTCTTCCTTCTTTCTTAATATATCTTCAATTTACCGAGCAAAAAAAAAAAAAAAACAATTGCTTCGAGTTTACAGTTAGATGGCCATTTAAAAAAACAGCGCTCGGAGGCACAAAAATGGTCATCCTGGTTCCCGGTTTCCTGTCCAATTCCTTCCAACTCCACCGTGTACTGAGAAGGTCACATGGACTCTCCTCGAACAGGTTTTTTTTTTTTTACATATGTACGTGTACCATGCATTTGCAAGTGCGCACATTTTGGATACATAGTTGGTAAGCTAATAGAGCCCCAACAACGCAACAATAATGTGGTAAGCCAATAGATTCTGGCAATCCAACAAATGATGCTAAATGAGCAAGGCATGCAACACTTGATGAATGCTTAACATGCTTAAGGCACATGGTAAGGTAATAGTATATGTATAACTGATCATCACTTGGCTTGGTTTAGTATGATCAGAGGATCCAACAAGCACCAAATTAAAATATGTAACACTAACAACATTGATAGATGAAGTATATCAAACTAAATATTTGTAAATAAAATTTTCTCCTTAACATTGACAATTGGATAGGTACGCTCTCAAGTGATCTTTCTATATGTTCAGTACCGAATCAGATATGAATACACCCTCAATTCAAATATCTCCGACCAAAAA